>PVKU01003486.1:0-177409 GCA_004027475.1 Anoura caudifer | reverse complement strand
GATGGATGGATGGTGGATGGATGGGTGGATAGATGGATGGTGGATGGATGGGTGGTGGATGGAGGGATGGTGGATGGATGGATGGTGGATGGATGGATGGGTGGTGGACGGATGGTGGATAGATAGATGGGTGGTAGATGATGGATGGACGGATGGATGGTGGATGGATGGATGGTGGATGGCGGATGGATGTAGAGAAAGGGAGGGGACAGTGAGCCTCCCCCCAGGCTGGCTGGTTTAGGGCCGTGACCTTCTGAGGCTTTCACCCAGGGAGAACAACCTTTGAAAACCTTCCACGAGCGATTTTCCCAGCCTCCCAATGTCACGAGCGCAACGAAACCAGTCCTGTGCTCCCGAGACCAGTCACCGACAGGGAGGACAACCATAAGGCTCCTTTCCACGTCCCGTCCCGATATGCAAACAAGTTCACGACCGCCTATAATCCCTACAGAAATGAAGTGGTGCGCGCGCGTGGTCCCCAGTTTACGGAAACTCAGACACAGAGAGAGAGAGGCCTGCCTGGGTCAGATGGCATGTGACACCCAGCCAGATGGGGGCTCTGGAGAGTCAGGACTTCGGGTCCCCTCCCCCAGTGAGTCCAGACCCTGCCCTCAGGCAGTGTGCTTACTGGGGGTCCATGGGAGACTGCAGACTGGAGGAGCTCAGCTTTGATTTCCGCAGTTTTGTGGGGAAGAAGGCAGAGCCAGAGGGCCGCCGGAGGAGGGGACAGGCCTGGGGAGGGTCCGCAGGAGGGAGACAGGGAACCAGGAGGCCAGGAGAGCCCAGGAGGGTCTTGGCTGGAGGAAGCATTTCATCCAGTCCTCGGCTGGCTCCATCCTCCCTCCCTTCTGTAAACGTCGGGCCCTGATTTTGGGCCAAGGTCTCGAGGGTGACAGCCCAGCCCTCCGGGAGTGGCCAGGCCAGTGGGAGACCTCATGAAAGACAGCCACGCCTGGGGGAGAGGAAAGGTGTGCTGGGCAGGTGGCACTGCAGCCACACCCTGACAGATGAACCCGGGCCCCCGGGGGGGAGGAAGGGCAGGGGAGGGCCCTGCACCGGAAGGGCCTGGAGGCAGGACCTCCCCCAGCTGCTGCCCACTGCCCACCACACTGGCTGCTATCACCACCTTCGGCTGAGCTGCTCCCCCCGAATTTCCTTGGGTGGACACCCACCGCGGGGGCCTCACCCCCAGAGGACGGTCACGGCATGCCAGGGCCGGGCAGGGCACAGGTCCAGAACACCATGGACCGGGCATCTATTTTTAAACCCGGCAGGGCCTCTTTCTTCCCGTCTCCAGGCGCGACGTGCGCCCCTTTGTGAGCAGCCTCTGAAGCCCCGCCGCACCCCCTCGGCCCCTTGACGGTTGCTATTTAAAAACATCTTGGTCGGGGCAAGAGAAAGGCGTAATTGGGGGCCTGGGAGAGGAAAGGGGCCAGCCCCCCTCTTCGGTCTGCCCTGGCTGAGGGGTCAACAAAACCCTCCTTGTGGCCCTGCCAGTTATAGGCACCGAGGGGAGCCACTGAGCCAGACAGGAGACATGACCGCCCCCCTGCACAGGGGGGATGGGGGGCGGGGAAGGGGGTTCGCTGCTGCCTCCCACAGGGCCCAGGGCTGCCTGGGAAAGTAGCTGCAAGCTGAACCCCCAAAGCACCCCCCATCCCGAAAATGGGCAGAGCCCGCCCAGCTTTGCTTGGGGATGGGGCACGGGCACCGTGAGCGTGCCTGCCTGCTGCAGCCAGCCCCTCCAGGCAGGCCACCGCGGGTGGTGGCCCTGCAGTCGCTGAGCCTGACTGTCTCTAATGATGGCCCAGTGAGCCAGCCGCCACAAAGGGCCCTTTCTGGGCTCGCCAAGAGCATGTCTGCGGCCACCCAGCAGCTGGCCTGAGGACTGCAGGTGGCACAAAACGCCACCACCTGTTCCCTGCCAGCAGGTGTCCTGCAGCTATGGCAGGCCTGGGCGCCGGCACCTGCCCCCGACCGTCCTGGGTCAGGAACAGAGGTGCCGGAGGTGGCGTTTGTGGCGCCTGCCCTCGCACGCAGCCCGAGGCCCTGACGTGGCTGCCCCCTGGTGTCCCCAGGCTCCAGGCTGCTCCTGGTCACTTCTTCCCAGACCCACAGAGGACCAGCCGATCGCTGCTGGCTGAGGCCCCCTTTGTCTCCCCTGTCTCTCTGGGTCCCCTTCTCTGCCTCTGTCTCTGGCATCCGTGGCTCCCCTCAGCGCGCCCAGGGAACCCTCAGAAAGGCCCATCCGCAGCTGCCTGCTGCATCAGGGGGCAGCGGGGGGGACAGGGGTCAGCACTGCCACTCCTGAGAAAGGGTCTGGAAAACCTGGGCAGCCTTGGGCCCCGGGCAGACGCGTGGGCTGTGGCCCTGCATGACCGTGGGCGCCGGGACTGGCAGGAGCTGCCCCAAAGCAGGCCCTCCCCTCCTCCGGCTCACCTCGGGAGGGTGCCTCTGCCTCCAGTCCCCTCCCTGCCCACCAGACCATCGCTGCCCCCCACACCCGCCCCTCCTCTACCAACGCCGCAGTCACGGAGGCCAGGTCCTCCCAGGCCGCCTCCCACTGGTCGGCAGCAGAAGCTTTGCCGCCTCCTTCCGGCGGAATCTCTTCTCGGCGGAACCAGGCCCTGCCATTCTGCTGCTCTGTCTCCCTGCCGGCCCCCCCCACTTAGACCTGCTTCCTCGGTTGTCGCCACCAGGGCTGCTGGGTGGCCTTCGGAAGCCACCGCGACTCCTCACGGCTCCGCAGGGCTCCCCAACGCAGCCGGCCTCACCCCCTGCTAATCCCAAGCAGACAGGGCCATTTCCCACCCCAAGCCTTTGATCAAGGTGCACCTCACCGGAGGATGAGGTGTGGGATGAGCAGAGTGTGGGCATCAGAATCTAGCACAGTCTCAGGTCCCGCGAGGCTCCCTGGCCTCAGCAGCCACTGGAGACACCGGAGGCCAAACCCACAGGAGGTGAGACCTGGTGAGGCCTGCTGAGGACCCGAGCAGCTCCCTTCCTGTCCCTGAGCCTCGGTTTCCCCATCTGTGAGATGGGCACCAGCAGCACCCCTGTCCGAGCTGGCAAGATGAGATGCCAGCACGAGCTGGCGCCCGGCACGCTGGCTGTCCTGTTCTTGCCCCAAACCTGCCGATCCTTCTAAGGATCTCCGCGAAGTGGGAGGAGGCACTGGAAGGGAAAGCCTGGAACCTCAACCAGAGCAGCCATCACGTTCTCCGCTCTCCCAGGATTCAAGCAAGGCACCTTGGGGTTGCTGCCCGCCTCGGTCCTCACAGGGCAAAATCAACCCTGGGGCAGCCCGGCGGGCCCCAGCCTGTGGTCCTTCCCGGGACGGACCCCTGTACATTCTCAGCTGGCTGAGCCACGGGGCCTGGGCGCTGGAGAGCCGGCAGGGCCAGCCGAGGCTGTGGCGTGGTGAATTCTGGGGTGTTGGGCCAGCGGCCACTGAGACCGTCCTCTTAGCTTTCTCAGGACAGGGGTCACCTGGGCACACGTGTGGCCGCAGGCAAGAAATCAGCAGCTCCTCTGATAAGCTCAGGGGGAAGAAAATACCGAAATCACACAAAAATTCAAACAAAGAAGACAGAAGACGCTCTGGACCGGGGCTTGGTGGGCCGGCTGCGGTGATGAAAACCGCTTGGCCCTGCCTGCCCCGCCTGGGGTTGGCCTGGCCACCAGGGGAAGGACAGGGCCGATGCCTTGAGGAGCAGCAGGCCGTGCGGGCCTTTGGCGCTGGCAGCAGCTCTGAAACCGGCATCAGCCCATTGCACAGGTGAGGGCACTGAGGGCAGTTTCCCGTGAGGGTGGAGGGCCTGCCCCGGGGCCTGGCCGCCCTCCCGTGCCCCTGAGCCCGGCAGTGGGGCTCGGCTTTCATCCGCTGACCTGCTGTCCGTTGCCCAGGGCCAGAGGATGGACTTGAGGCAAGCGGCGCCCCCCTCCCCCGCCCAGGGGCTTCTTACCACCACTACTCAGCAGACCACCAGGCGCCCTCCCGGGCACCTGCTGTGTCTCTGACCCTCACTGCCCTGGTTGTGCAGGGGAGACCGAGGCCCAGGGACTCAAGGGCTTACCGGAGAGGACGCAGACAGAGAGGGCAGCCAGGCCACAGGCTGGCCACCAGCCCCCCCAGGCTGCTCTGCTGCCCCTGGGGGAGATGGGGGCGTGGGGGACGTGGGGGACATTATTGCTGGTGGCTGCAGGTTCTCCTGGGTGCGGAGGCGAAGGGGGCAGAGGCCCAGCTGTGCTGAGTCTGTGGGTGGGCGGGGAGAGGGAGAGCGATGTTGTCCCGGGACCAGCGGGAAGATGATGGTGTCCGGGTGTCCCCCACACAGCCCAGGAGGGACAGCGGACAGGGAGCTGAGTCGAGCTCAGCGGCAGGGTGAGGGACGCCTGGTGGGGAAAGTACAGCGGGGCAGGCGCACAGGTGCGGACGACACTGGCGTGACCAGGGAGCCACGGCGCGGAGCTCAGAAGCAGGGTGACATGTGCCAGGTCCCGCGGTGGGGGCTCGGCTGGCGTTGACGTCAGGGGGGGTGTCACCCAGTGCCCTCGCCAACAGAGGCATTCATTCCTCATAGCCCTCCCGCCCTCGCTCCCGCCACATTCCACGTCTTCCTACCCTGAGGAGGTAGCCTGGCTGTCCGCTGCGGCAGGTCCCCCTGGCAGTGGGGACTTCAAAGACAGTCACTGGACAGCAGGACCAAGCCATGTGCGGGCTCAGGCCGGAAGCCCTGGATGTTGTGGGAGTGGGGCGGTGACAGGGATCCCAGAGCTGGCACGGTGGCCCCGCCTGAGGTCATTTGCGCCGTGTGGCTGTGGCTGAAGGTCCCCACCACCCCTGTTCTAGTGCGTTTGGACCACTGGTGGAGACACTGCCCCTGCTTGTGGCCTGGGGCCCACCCAGGTGCCTGGGACCTGCCAGACAGAACACGTCGGCCCACGGGGCTCAGCATTCCCTGGACCACGGCTGGGGTCCCAGGCCCCAAGGAGCCCCTTCCCCTGCCGAGTCCCTGTTCCACCACTGCCGCCCCTCTGGAGCCACGGAGACCCCCAGGGCTCCTGGACCCCTCAGGCAGGAAAGCAGGGTCCAGATCCTGGCTGCGCTTCCTCGCAGGCCAGGGCCTTGCCTGGTCCGAATCTCAGCTTTCCCATCTGTAGAGTGGGCTGAGTTCACCACGAGGTTGGGGAGGTGCTCAGGGGGGAGGGAGGGCAGGCAGCACCCTCAGCGCGCAGTCACCAGCCCGGTGGGCGTTGGTCCCCTGCGGTCATGTCCCTCTGCGGAACCTGTCTCCTCTCCTCGGCGTCCGGTCCCCAGCAGCCACCATGGGCCAACGCCCACATGACCTTAAAAAAGTCCGGACTCACTCCCTGACATTACACACCCATTTGCCTTCCACGGGAACTTGAACCGTGTGCTTCTGCTTCATTTGCAGTTAACCTGTGAACGGCTGGCCGCTCCGCGGGCACCAGCTGGTTTCAGACACCCCCAGGCCCCGAACGCCCCAAACCCGAGTCTCCTCTTCATGTAAGGACAACTCCAGGCTTTTGAGAATCTCCCCCTGGGGGCCAAGAGGCAGTGCAGAAGCCACTGACCCCAAAGCAGTCCGGCTCCTGGTCCACGTGGGGCCTCTGTCCCCAGTTAGGGCCCCGTGCGCTGCTCTCCATCCTGGGACGAGGCTGGCAAATGCAGCCCCTCCTAGGTGAAGAGAAGGGCCTCCCAGGGGAGGACCACCGGGTACAGGCTGGGACAAGGGGTGCCCCTGGGTGGGCTGGCTTGTGCAGCCTGCTGGCGCTCAGGCCACCCATTTCCCTGGTCACCAAAACCAAGTATCACTGACTAGGCAACTTCAACAACAGAAATGTACGTCTCATGGTTCTGGAAGCCAGAAGTCCAAGATCAAGGTGTTGGCAGGGCCGCTTCCTCCTGAGGCTGAGAGGGAAAATGTGTTCCTTGCTTCCCTCAAGCTTCTGGGGTTGGCTGGCAACCTCTGGTGCTGTTTGGCTTCTAGAAGCATCGCCCCAGTCTCGGCCTCCACCTTCATGTGGCATCTCCCAGGGTGCATCACTCTCTGCGCCTAAATTTCCCCGTTCTGTGAGGACTCTTCCGTCTGTGTTTGTGACAGTGCTGTACGGGCTGTTTTGACGACGATAGCTTTGTCACATAGCCTGAAAGCAGGAGGTGGGGGCCTCCAGCCTTGTCCTTTTTCCTCAAGACTGCTTTGGCTATTTAGGCTCTTTTGTGGTTTCAAATAAATAGTAGGATTGTTTTTTTCTGTTTCTGTAAAAAAAAAAAATTGCATTGCATTTATAGATGGCTTTGGGCAGTACGGACTTTTAACAGTGCTGATTCTTCCAATCCAAGGCCACAAGATATCTTTCCATTTATTCGTGTCTTTTTCGATTTCTTTCATCAATGTCTTAATAGTTTTCAGTGTACAGGTCTTTCACCTCCTTGGTTAAGTTTATTCTTAAGTATTTGTTTAGGGTTTTTTTTTTATGATGTAAATGGGATTGGTTTCTTAAGTCTTCTTTCAGATAGTTTCTTTTGTACACAGAAACATGACTGATTTTTATAATTTATTGAATTCATTTATCGGTTTTCACAGTTTTGGGTGATTGCTGTATAAGATCATGTCACCTTCAGACAGAGACAATTTCACTGCTTCCTTTCCTGTCGGACCTCCTAGGATGTCCAGTCGCCCAGGAACGGTGAGAGTGGGCCTCGCTGTCTGGTTCCTGATTTCAGAGGGAAGCTTTTAACTTTTCACCACCGAGTACCATGTTAGCTGAGGGCTTGCCATAAGAGGCATTTATTATGTCAGGCACATTCCTACTCTACCTAATTTGTTGAGAGTTTTTATCGTAAAATGATGTTGAATTTTGTCAGATGCTTTTTCTGCATCTACTGAGATGATGGTATATAGATTTTATCTTTCATTATTTTAATATGGTATATCACGTTTATTGATTTGTCTTTGTTGAAACATCCTTGCCTCCTAGGGACAAATCTGACTTGATCGTGGTGTGTGATCTTTTCAATGTGCTGTCGAACGCAGTTTGCTAGCACTTCATTGAGGACTTCTGCATCTATGCTCATCAGCGACATTGTCTGCAATATTCTTTTCTTGTAGTACCTTTACTTGGCTTTGGTATCAGGGTAATGCCAGCCTCATAAATTAATTTGGGAATATTCTCTCACCTTCAACTTTTGGGAGAGTTTGAGAAGAGCAAGCATTAATTCCTCTATAAATGTTAGGTAAAAGTCACCAGGAAAATTGGATGACTTCCAGCCAAGATGGAGGTGAACATAGACACACTGTGCCTCCTTGCACAACCAAAACAAGGACAACAAAAAATTTAAAAACAAAAAACTACCAGAACTGGCTGAAAATCAAACTGTTTGGAAGTCCGAAAACCAAGGAGTTAAAGAAGAAACATTCATCCAGACCAGTAGGAGGGGCAGAGACAGGCAGCCAGGTGGAGAGGACTTGAGGCAAGGCAGTGGCTGGAGACCCAGGGAAGCGGTGACTGGTGGATGAGTGGTCCCACATTCATGTGCGGACAAACTGGGAGGAACACCTGGGGAGCAAGACGGACCCACCACCCAGGGTTCCAGCGCAGGGAAATAAAGCCTCAATCCTCTGACTGAAAACACCTGTGGGGGTTCAGGTGGTAGCAGGGCAAACTCCCAGCCTCACAGGAGAGTTTGTTGGAGAGACCCACAGGGTCCTAGAACGTACAGAAACCCACCCACCCACCCAGGAATCAGCACCAGAAGGGCCCAGTGTGATTGTGGGTGGAGGGGGAAGAGACTAAAAGCTGGCTGAGAGATGAGCAAGTGACATTGTGCCCTCTCTGGCCCCTGCCCCACATACAGTGTCACAACCCAGCGACCTGTGTTGCCCTGCCCTGGTGACCCCCTAAGGCTCCTCCCCTTACTACGTAACAGGCACACCAGGACAAAAAAAATGACCCAAATGAAAGAAAAGTTCAAAGCTCCAGAAAAAATACAACTAAGTGATGAAGACATAGACAACTTATCTGATGCAGAGTTCAGGACAATGGTAATCAGGATGCTGACAGAATTGGTTGAATATGGTTGCAAATTAGAGGAAAAAATGAAGGCTACAAAAAGTGAAATGAAAATGTACAGGGAACCAACAGTGGTGGGAAGGAAACCGGGACTCAAATCAATGATTTGGAGCAGAAGGAAGACAGAAACATTCAACCAGAACAGAATGAAGAAATAAGAATTCAAAAAAATGAGGAGAGGCTTAAGAACCTCTAAGACTTCTTTAAATGTTTCAACATCCGAATCATAGGGGGGCCAGAAGGAGAAGAGGAAGAGCAACAAGTGGAAAACTTATTTGAAAACATAATGAAGGAGAACTTCCCCAATCTGGCAAAGGAAATAGACTCCCAGGAAGTCCAGGAAGCTCAGAGAGTCCCGAAGAAGTTGGACCCAAAGAGGAACACACTAAGGCACATCATCATTACATCACCCAAGATTAAAGATAAGGAGAGAATCTTAAAAGCAGCAAGAGAAAAAGAGACAGCTACCTACAAAGGAGTACCCATTAGACTGTCAGCTGATTTCTCAAAAGAGACCTTACAGGCAAGAAGGGGCTGGAAAGAAGTATTCAAAGTCATGAAAGGCAAGGACCTCCATCCAAGATGACTCTATTCAGCAAAGCTTTCATTTATAATAGAAGGGCAGAGAAAATGCTTCCCAGATAAGGTCAAGTTAAAGGAGTTCATCGTCACCCAGCCCTTATTGTATGAAATGTTACAGGGACTTATCTAAGGAAAAGAAGAGGATCAAAAATATGAACAGTAAAATGACAATAAACTGACAGCTATTAACAACCAAACCTAAAAAAAAAAAAACCCAACTAAGCAAACAAGTAGAACTGTAACAGAATCACAGAAATGGAGATCACATGGAGGCTTATCCGTGGGAGAGTTTGAGGGAGAGAGGGGGAAAAGGTACAGGGAATCAGTAGCATAGATGGTGGGTAGAAAATAGACAGGGGGAGGTTAAGAATAGTGTGGGACATGGAGAAGCCAAAGAACTTATATATACAACCCATGGCCATGAACTAAAGGGGGGAATGCAGGTGGAAGGGGTGTGCAGGGTGGAGGGGAATGGAGGGGAATAAAGGGGGGGGGAATGGGACAACTGTAATAGCATAATCAATAAAATATACGTTTTAAAAATGAAAAAAAAATGTCACCAGGAAAATCATCTGGTCCTGAGCTTCTTGTCGGGAGGTCTTGATTACTGATTGCATCCCCGTACAGTTACGGATGTATTCAGATCCTCTATTCCTTTTGAGTCAGAGCTGGTAGGTCATTTCTATGAGTTTCCCCATTTCCTGTGGGTTATATAGTTTTCAGGGCATAGTTTTTAATAGGGGCCTCATGATCGTTGGTATTTCTCTGCCAGCACCCTCTAACGTCTTCTTTCATTTCTGGTTTTAGTTATTTGAATCTTCTCTCTTTTTTCTTAGTCTTGCTAAAGGTTTTTCTTTAAAAAAAAAAAAAACAGCCCTTGGTTTTCTTGATCTTTTCTATTATTTTTAAGTTTCTATTTATTTACTTCTGCTCTGATTTTGATGACTTCCTTCTTGCAGTTAACTTTGGGCTTAGTTTGTCTTCTTTCTCTAGTTACAGCATCAGTTTAGGCTGTTTATTTTAAATTCATCTTTTTCCTAACTTACATTTTACGTGCATGAACTTCCCACCCTAGAGCTGCTTTTGTCGCATCTATAAATTTGGGTACACTGTTTCTATTTTCGTTCTTCTCAAGGTATTTTTAGTTCCCTTCTAAAATTCTTCTCTTTGACCCATTGATTGCTCAGGACTGTGTTGTTTAATTCCCACATTTTTGTGATTATTTTCAACTTTCCTTCTGTTTCTGTTTTCTGTTTCATACAATTGCAGTTTTAATCTTCTTAAATTTGTTAAGGCTTGTTTGGTGACCTAGCACGCAACCCATCCCGGGGAGTTCCGTGTGCGCTGGAGAAGGCTGCATGTTACGCTGCGGTTCGATGGGATGTTCTGTGCACGGCGGTCCGAGTCATTTGGTGTCAAGTATAGTTCACGCTCAGTATTTTCTTACTGATTTTCTGTCTGGATGATCCATCCATTGTTGCAAGCTGAGTGCTGAAGTCCCGACTGTTTTTGCATCGTTGTATACTTTCACCGTCAGGACAGCTAACGTTTGCTTAGTGTATTTATGCACTGTGACGTCAGGTACATGACATTGATCCTTGTAGCGCCCCCTTGATGCATTAATCCCCTTATTACTATATAATGACCGTCTTCATCTCCTGTCACAGCTTTTGACCCGAGGTCTCTTGCGTGTGCTGTGACGTAGCTACCCCTGGTGTCTTTGGCTTCTGTTGGCAGGCACGATCTTCTCCACTCCTCACTTTCAGCATACGCATGTGTATTAAGGCTGAAGGGCGTTTCCCTGCACGTGGTTGCTTTTTCACTGCCTTTCTATCCACTCAGCCACTCTATGCATTTGTATTTGAGCATTTAATCCCTTTACATTTAAAGTCATTCCACAGAAGGAGGAACGAACTAGCGCCATCTTGCTCCTTGTTTTCTGGCTGTTTTGCATCTCCTTCCTTCCTCTTTCTGCCTTCTTCTGTGATTTGATGATATTCCCTGTTGGGTCGCTTTGACTTCTTTTTCTGCTTCTTTTGTGTTTTTACTGTAAGTTTCCTTTTTTCGTGACTACATGAAACATCTTCTAGTGATAACAGCTTATAGTAGGCTGACAACTTTGCATACAAAAACTCCGCCATGTTATTCAGCCCCCACATTTTGTTTTGATGTCACAATTTACATCTTTTTATATTCTGTACACATTAGCAAACTATTGTAGCTATGCTTGTTTTCAACACTTTTGTCTTTCAGCCCTTACTCTGGAGTTAAGTGATTCATATACCAGCATTACAGTATTATTCTGAGTTTGACAACACACTTACCTTTACCAGTAAATTTTATACTTTTGTATGTTTTCATGTTACTAACTAGTCCTTTCTTTTAAGCTTGAAAAGCTCCCTTCAGAATTTCTTATAAGGCAGGTCCAGTGGTAACCCGCTCCCTCCGTTTTTCTTTGTGAGGTCATTTCCGAAGGGTGGCTTTGCCAGTCCAAGTACTCTTGGTTGGCAGCTCCGCTCTTCCAGGGCTTCGGATGTGTCACCCCACTCTTTCCTGCCCTGCAAGGCTGCTGTTGAGAAATTCGCTAATAGCCTTCTGGGGGTTTACATGTATGAGTTTAATTTATCTGCTTTTTAAAAATTATCTCTTTATGAGATTTTATTTATTTATTTTCAGAGAGGGGGAGGAGAGAGAGAAAGAGAGTGAGAGAAACATCAGTTGGCTGCCTCTCACATGCCCCCAACCAGGAACCTGGCCGAAAACCCAGGCGTGTGCTCTGACTAGGAATTGAACCAGCAAACTTTCAGTTCACAGGTCGGTGCTCAATCCACTGAGCCACATGAGCCAGAGCTGAAAATTATTTCTTTGGAACTGAAGAAGACACCAATAAATGGAAAGGTATTCTGTGGTCTTGGATTAGAAGAATCAGCACTGTTAAAAAGCCCTGCTGCCCAAAGCCATCTATAAATTCAATGCAATCCCCGTCCAAGTTCTAATGGCATTTTTCACAGAAATAGGAAAAACAATCCTACTATTTGCGGGAACCACAAAAGGCCCCAAGTAGCCAAAGCAGTCTTGAGAAAAAAGGACAAAGCTGGAGGCCCCCACCTCCTGCTTTCCCACCATGCTGCAGAGCCGTCGCGATCCAAACAGCGCAGCGCGGGCGTGAGAACAGACACACCGGCCAGTGGGACAGGGCAGGGAGCCCAGAAGTCAGCCCATGCAGACACGACCCGCTGACCTTCAACAAGGACACCAGAAACACATGACGGGGAAAGGACGGTCTCTCCAATAAAGGGCACTGGGGAACCTGGGCATCTGCTTGCCGAAGAATGGAACTGGACCCCGATCTCACGTCGCTCACAAAAACGAACTCGAACTGCATCAAAGACTCGGCTGTAGGACCTGACACCACAAAACTCCTAGAAGACAATGTAGGGTAAAAACTCCTTGACTTTGGTCTTGGCAGGGGTTTCTTGGCTATGACACCAAAAGCACAGGCACTGAAAGCAAAAAGCAAAAACAGGCAAGTGGGACGACAGTGAACTAAAAAGCTCCTGCCCAGCACAGGAGACCCTCAACAACACGGAAAAGCAGCCAGCGGAACGGGAGACAAGGTTTGCAAATCACATGTCCGATAAGGGGTTAACACTCCAACTATATAAGGAACCCGTACAACTCAATAGCCAGAATACAAATAACCTGATTAAAAATGGGCAAAGGATGTGAATAGATACTTTTCCAAAGAAGACATAGAAATGGACAAGAGGTAAATGAAAGATGCTCACTATCACTGATCATCAGCAAAATGCAGATTGAAACCCCAGTGAGGTATCACCTCACACCTGTCAGAATGGCTGTCATCAAGAAGACAAGAGATGACAGTGTTGGTGAGGATGCCGAGAAGGAACCCACATCCAGAAGGGACACTGGTGAGAAGGTACGTTGGTGCAGCCACCACGGAAAGGGGCCAGCAGGTACACCGGTGCAGCCGGCACGGAAAGGGGCCAGCAGGTACGCTGGTGCAGCCACCATGGAAAACAGTATGGAGGTTTCTCAAGAAACAGAAAAACAGAACCAGCACAGGATGCGGCCACCCGGCTTCTGGGTGTTTCTCCGAAGGAAAGGAAAGCAGGGTCCGGAGGAGGCAGCTGGGCTCCCAGGCTCACTGCAAGATCGTTCCCTGCGGCCAGGACATGGGAACAGCCTGTCTGTCGACGGGTGAGTGGATAGGGAAGACGCGGTGCAACCACACAGCGGAGTATCACGCAGCCGTGAAAAAGGAAGGGACTCCTACCATTGGGGGCAACATGGATGAACCTGGAGGGCATCAAGGTAAGTGAAAGAACTTGGATAAAGAAAGACAGTCCCTGCGTGGTGGTGTCACTTCTGTGGGTAATGTTTTTCAAAAGCTAAGAACACTGACACGGAGGGGAGCACGCTGGTGGCCGGAGGCTTAGGGGGTGAAGGGGGCAGGGGTGCTGGTTAAAGGGTACAAACCCCAGGCGTAAGATGCCTGAGGGCTGGGGGTCTGATGCACGGCCCGTGGATGGTAGCTCCCGCCGCGCTGCGTGCTTGAAAGGCGCTCAGCATGTCTGTCCCCAGCGTTCCCAGCACACGTAAGTCGTGTGGGGACAGAGCTGTTCCTTCACTTGATTGCAGCAATCATTTTATAAATTACAGGTCCATCAAGTCGTCACATCATGCACCTTTAATGTATACAATTTTATTTGTCAATTATAACTCAGTGCAGCGGTGAGGGGAGGAGAGAAAGAAATGCTGACCTAAAAAGAAGACATACTTGGAACCGGGTGGGCAGGTAGGTGGGCTCTACCCGCGGTTGCTCCCTGGGTGGGGTGGGCTGGCCCCCCGTGGAGGCGGAGGCGGAGGCGGGAAGAGGACGGTGGCCGGCCCTGCCTCCTGCACCCGCACTCCCGCTGCGAGCTTCCCCTCCTGTTGGACCCTGAGCTCAGACGAGGCCACTGAGACCGGGACAGGAGACGAACGAGGCCACTTCATAACTCTGAGCACAGACCAAACAAAACAGTGAGGTCCCTCTGCCCCCAGCAGGGTACGAAACAGCCCCTCTCCCGGCTGACAGGTGAGTGGCGGCAGGTTCTTTGCCAACAGAAGCCTCTTCATTCTCTCATTCTTGTCCGAAGGTGAGATTTACTGAAATGCTTTCTGACAGCACCCGACCCAGAGCGACCCCCTGCTTCCTCAGCGCCCCCAACCCCCGCGGGTCTGTGTTGGGCCACGCACACCGTTCCAGGACCCTCTGACTGGGGTACCTCCCCAGGCTCCTCAAGGCCTGCATCTTTCCTCACTGCCAGCCACTCCCAGTCCAACGGTCAACTCCAAGTGCGCCTGTCCTTGGAGGTCCTTGGCCAAGGGCACTGGCATGCAGCTGTGTGGCTCCGGACACACGGCTGCCCCCTCTGGGCTCACCTGGAGGTCAGAGGAGATACCGCAGCAGCGTTAGGTGACTCCAGCCACCGACCGACCCTCTCTGGCGCTCCGTCACCAACAGAGAGCCCCCTGGCCACCTGCAGGGTATCTCCTAGGGCTCCCACCAGCTTTTAGGAACAGGGGGCCCAAAGCACAGGCCCCGTGCCCACCTTCATCCTGATTTTGTAGATGCAGAAATTGAGTTTCAGAAGCACCTTCTCCAGGGACCCCAGAGCTTGGTAGTGCTCGCTGGGGAGAGAAGAGGGTCCTCCAGAGATATTGGGGAACTTGGGGCAAGTAGGTGGGCTTGGTGGCTCTTGGCGACAGCCCTCCATCCCAGGGTGGCCTGTGCCCAGCCACCCTCATTCCACAGTGTCTGCTGCAGACCCTTGGGCCTGGAGGTCTGAATTCTGCAACAACTCTGCCCCTCGCACTGTCTGGGCACTGGAGGGGGCCGGGCGAGGGGTTCTGAAGGAGGAAGGGTTCCGTGGGCGGGTTCTGTGGTCGAGGAGGAGGGAGGAGCAGGAGGGAGGAAGGAGGGGCCCCATGGAGAACCTCCCTGAGGCTGGGAGGGGCATTTCTGTGGGAAGCACCTGTCTCCTCCTTGGCTTTGGTTGTGTGTTCTAGAAAGTTTGACGAACCCGGCAACGGGGGCTAGGGCCGGGGGTCTAAACGGGGTCCTGTGGGCCTTGAAAATGGGGGCGGCAGTGGGTCAGAGTGCTTGTTTGCACGAGCTTGGGCGTGAGGACCCTCAGGACCCCACTGTTGGTATCTTGCATTTCACCGTCTGGGAAGCGAAGAGGTGGGTCGGCCCGGGTCACTCCGTGGACCCTGGGGGGAGCCAGGGCAGGCAGGGTCTTCCACCTCCCTCCGGGGGCTTTCTGCAGGGTGGGAGGTTTGGACCCCTGCCCTCCCCTCGAGCAGCCGAGGCCTGGAGCTGCCCCGGAGGATTACAGCAGCCTCCCACCGGTGGACAATCCAGGGGGCGGGGCCCGCCGCAGACCCCGCCCCCCATAGGCTGCCATCTGACAGGTGTGCGGCTCCTGGACCACCACCCGCCTCCAGCAGCTTCTTCCGCCCCCTCTGCGGGGATGGGAGTCCAGGCGGGGTGCCCGAGGCTCGCTCAGGCTGATATCCCACCCCCGCCCCCTTAAGCAGCCCGAATCTGCTTGCTGCCCACGTCTCCAGAAGTCCCGACGCCTGGGCCTGGCCCCCTAGTATGAGTGACAGTGGCGCGGGCACGGTCCCCCAGCGGTTGCCCCCGCCCGGGTTGAGGTCAAGACCTTCGAGCGCCGCGTCTGCCGCTTCCCTCCCAGTCCCCATCCCTCCTCCTCCGCGCTCTGTCCGCCCCTGGTCCCCTGTGCGGGGCGAGGTGCGCTCCGAGTCCTTCCCCCAATTCTCAACAGCCCCCCTCCGCCGCCGGTCCCCCGCCCCGCTTCCTGTCCCGCCTCCGCGCCCCGCGGGTCCGGCTCCGCCGGCCCCCCGCCCCCGACGTGCGCCGAGCCCCGCAGGTCCCCGCCCCCGCAGCGCCCGCCGCTGGCGCGGCAGGTGCGTCAGCAACCGGGGCCGATCGCGCGTCATTTATTCAATAGCTTTGGGCCTGAAAAACAGCCGCTAAATTGCCTCCCATTTTCCCCAAGCCCATTAGCAAGCAGCGGCTGGGTTCTCGGTAATTCTGCCGAACCGCCCGCGCGGGCGGGCGGGGCCTGCTCACTGCCGCCTCCACCTGCCCCGAGAAAAGCACCCACTTTTCCGGAGCCATGCCCCGCCCCCACCCCGGGTCCGCTCAGGCCTGCTTGGCCTCTTCTCTGCTTTCCGTGGCCTTCCTCTCCTCGGTCTCCCAGCACCCCTCAAAATCTCCCTCTCTGGGTCCCCAGGGTGGATCTCTTCCAGGGGTTCCCACGGCCTGACCTCGGCGACCCCGGGGCAGGCCTAAGAGTAACAGCGGCCAGCACCTTCCTTTGAGGGGGGGGCGGTTACCACGCGGCACTGAGCCTGTGGCAGCTCCACTAGCGTCCCACCCCCCCCCGCATTCCCACTGGGACCCGGAGTCGGAGCGGCACCTCCTCTGTCTACTGGCCATGACACCTGCCTTTTTTTCCAGCTGAAAATGGGGAGGCGCTATTAGAAGCTGATATTGGAGGGTAACGTAAGAAAAGGCACTCCGCGATGCAGCGTATTCCTGAGTCCCTCGGAGCAGAGGCGATGACCCGCGGGTCCTTCCCCCTGACCCTGAGTGGGGTGGGGCACCAGGCGCCTTCTGACCAAGCCCTCAGAAGGTGTCACTCCTTTGGTTGTGTCCTTGCACCATGCTGCTAGGGAGAGACAGGGCACCACCGGGCCTCTATCCCGAGTACAGGGCACACGCAAACCACTGGGTAGGTGGCAGCTGCATGCAGGAACTATTAATCCACACTAATGACCACTGTCTCATTACAGCTTACAAAGGGCCACGGAGCTAGGAAAGGCCAGTGAGCCCCTCGCTGGGATCCTGCTGCTGCGGCCATTACGAGGTCTCATGGCGGGGTGGGGGAGAGTGGGGGGCCCCCTACATGGCTCTCTGTGTCAGACTGGGGATGCTCCCTGGGACCTTCGCTGTGCTGTGCACCCCTGAGGCAGGGAAGCTGGAACCGTGGCTGTTGGGCATTGGGGGACAGATGAAATGACCCCCAGTGGGAAGGGTGTCTGCACCATCTCTGCCCCCAGCCCCCCAAAGAGGCAGCCTTAGTGCAGCCCAAGTGCACCCCACCCCATCCCGACCCCCACCTTTGTGTGAATGTGCAGCGCCAGCCCCCTTCCTCCTGGACTGGCCTCAGGCAAATATGAGTGGCCGTGAGGGAGCCACCGAAACGAAGATGACAGCAGACAGGAGACAAACAGCCACCCCCCTCCCCCCAGACTCAGCCAGGACTCTGCAGGGAAGGGGCCCTGGGAACTGGGAAGTCCCTACGCCCCGTGAAGGCCCACGGCCCTTCAGAGGGTTCTGCTCACGTCTCCCTCCCTCTGTGGGGTGGGGACAGGTGCAGAGCAGCCACGCCCCAAGCTCGGGTGGTCGGTTCCGTGCCCCCAGCACGCGAGCGTCTGACACGGGCGGGGGCGGGGGAAGCAGAGGAGGTGAGCAGAGGGACGGTGCCGGCTGTGCCCTCAACGCTGTCCCAGGCCCAGTCTCTGGTCTGTCCCCCAAGAACCCAGGTCACACGACAAGGGAACCTGAGGCTCAGAGGCTTTGAGGGACTTCCTCCGAGTAACACAGCAAGCCCCTGGCAGAGCCGGGCTGGTGGCTCAGGTGTGCTGGATTACGTGGCTTTCATTGGCCGCAGCAGCCCCTTCGCACCTCACCTGTGGGGTGAGAGCCCGGGAGTGCCTTCAATTCATCAGCCTCTTGACCCCCTTCCTGGGGCTGGAAACACAGTTGTCCTCCGAAAACAAACTTATTTTCTGGGAGGCAAGAAGCTCAGCTTTGTCCTTGAGCAGCAAGAGACCCTGCTGTCAGATCTTCCTGGGTCCTACCGGCCCTCCCCACAGCCCCGAAGCTGGGCAGGAGACTCCCCAGAAGGATGGTGGGGGCTGCTGAGAAGGTGAGCCCTGGCTCCGGGACCAGAGGGGTCAATGTGTGTGTCTAGGGGGCAAATAAATAATGGGGTCCATCACCATCTTAACCCCAGAAATAACGGGACACCTCAGATCCCCCATAGGTGGCAGACCCCAGCTCGAGGGTCTGCTTGGGCCCCATTTGACAGACGGGAAGCCTGAGGAGCACAGAGCCGACAGGACCCACCACCTTCCAGTCGGCTGGGCCCGGCAGGCGGTCGGGGGCAGAGCCTGCGCCCCAGGCCACTGCTGCATTGCTTTGGGATGCGGGGAATGGCCGTTTTCAACGCGCCGCGCACAGCCCTCAGTTTCCTCTTCTGCCTGGTGGGGGACAGGCTACCTGGGGGACCGCCCTGGGGGCTGCAGAGAAGCTGGGGAAGATGCACCCCCCCCAGAGCCCTCAGCAAGATGGTGGCTGCCGGTCTTTGCGTTTGCTGCGCCCCCTCCCCCTGCCAGCCCCCCGCCAGACCCGGGCGGGGGGAGCGCGGGGGCGGGTGGCTCCGGGGAAAACAGGCCTGAGTCACCGATGGCTAAGCGAGCGCGGTCCTTCCGGCGGCTCTGCGCCGGCGGCAGGTTTCATAGGTAATTATGTAATTTACGAGGCTCCTGCTCCGGGCGCGGCTGAGTCAGCCAGCTGCGTCAGGAGGCTGCGTCGTGACCAGCGGAGGCTGGCGGAGCCAGGCGTGGGCACGGGCTCTGACCCTGGGCTCTGGCCTCTGCCCACCCCCACCCCCACGGGAGGGGGTCCGCCGCCCGGCTGGGGGAACCTCTCAGACTTCAGACAGGAAAAGGAAACGTGTCTTTTCATGGCCCTGGCTCCCACCTGGCAATGTGGGCTCATGCTGGGGTTGTGTGGTGCTCCCCAGGAAGCCTGGGCTTTGGGAAGATGCTCCCTGCAAAGTGCTCCTTGGGCAAAGCACAGTGGTGCTATGGGAATCCCTCCTGAAGACCGATGACCTTTGTGTTTCAACCTCCCACTGAATGAACGGCATCTTGGAACACATAGACACACGAGAAATTGAGTTGTTATGTGGATTTATTATTCAAATAGCCTGACAGCATTCAACGTGCCCCAAAAGGAGAGGCAGGGACTCTTCCCACTGTCCCATGGGGGAAGGGTCGTTGGCTCTTTTACTGGAGTTTATTTCTCGGAGGTCGCCCCTCCCACCCACAGTCCTCCTTGTTCACAGTGAGGAAGTCCAGCCTGTCCCACTGAGGGACCACCCTGTGACTCAGTCAGGGACCTTGAAGCGGCGGTGGCTGTGGGGGCCTCTCCAGCTCCCTGGGAGAGGCAGGAGCGGGCGCTGGTCCGGCAGGTGCCGCCTGCTGGGGCAGGGACGCCCTGGGCCCCGTCCAGCATTGGGCACGGTGTTGGAGTGCAGCAACACAGGAGATGGTAGCCAAGGGCTTGGAGAGGCCCGGGTCCTGGGAAGAGGAGCAGGCCGGCCCCTGAACAGGAGGCAAAACAGCACAGGGTCAGGAGGAAGGGCCCAGAGCCTACGCAGCCAGCCAGCGTTTTCCTGGGGTACCTCCACAGCCCCCCACCATTCTTGTCACAGGGCCTGGCTGGCAAAGGGGTCAGTGACCTGGGCAACTCCCTGCTTCCCCCTGCGCCTCGATTTCCTCACCCTGCCCCCGCCATCTCGGACAGAAAGTAGGTGGAGACACCAGGCCCTCGGGGTGGGGGGGGGGCCATCTCCTCTCTTTTCCTTCCTTCCCTTCCTCCCTTTCCTCTCCCAACCAGCCCCTCCCCACCCAGGCCCCTTCCATTTTCCTGGCTAAAACCTGCCGCAGACACCACACCAGCAAAGAGATAAATAAATAAAAGAAAAACAACCTCAACTGTGAGAAGCAGCCCAGATCTGAAATTTTTCCGGCCCTGAGTTAATTAGACTTTCAATTGGCACGTTTACTGATCGCAGATTTCAAGTTAACGGAGACCCCACCCCCACCCCCACTGTTTGTACAGTAAAACGCAGCAGGCTGGCGGGCTCCCCCAGGCCTTGGCAGGCCCCGCCGCTCCCCTGCCAACCAGGGAGCGTAACAGAAACATCTATTTTTGAGCGTTAGAGCGAGCGAAGCTGTCGCAGATGGTGGAAGCGGCATCCTGGATGCTCTCCCACACCCCGGGCAGGCCCTGCCCATGGGGGGCAGGCAGGGAGCTCTGGGCTGGGTCAGGAGGCCCCTTCCAGTCATTCATTCTCTGCGAAGAGCCTGTGGAGCCCAGGAGCGGCAGTCAGGCCCCATCAACCCTAGCAAAAGGCTTGGCTCTCCCCGGGGCCTACGTGCAGGTGGGCAGCCACCCCACCTCTGCCCCAGGCCCCAAAGGGAGGCCACGAGTGGTCCTGGTGGCACTTACCAGCCCCAAGGGTGACTTCGGGAGCAGGGCAGACTCCCAGCCCTCGTCCCTCCAAGCAGAAATGTTCAGGTCCAGCCCTTGGCTCGTGGCTGGGGTCAACCAAAGGCCCCACCTGTGGGGTGTCCCAGGACTGGGTGCCCATCAAGTGTCTGGTCCAATGTGCCTGCAAAGGGAAGGCAAGGCCAACAAAAAGGGCACAGCTTCCCCACGGTGGCCCTACCAGGAACAACCCCGGCCCCTACAGGGCCTGCAGGCTGGGCTGGGCATAGACACCTGTTGATCAGAGTCAGAGAGCTGGTATCTGACTGCAGACTGAGGCTGCGGGGACGAAGGTGGATCGGGGAGCCTTCCTGTAGGACACAGCCCTGGAGCTGACTGAGTCTTGGGGGAGGAGGAGGGATGGGCAGTCCAGGTCGGATGCAGCTTGAGCAGAGGTCCGGCAATAGGCCTGAAAACGGCAACTGTAGCGCCAAGGACGGGAGCGGGCTTTCAGATGGCCCACTGCCTCGGGGTCATGCCAGGACACCGTGTGGTCCCATCTGGGGGCCGCTGCCACGACGGCACCGAAGTCCTGCCGGGGCTGGGCATGGGGCCCTGCTGGTCCTCTCTGCCTCCCTCGCCAGGCCATCCGGAGAGGGCTGCTGGCTCACCCAGCGGGACTGCCCTTCCCCAGGTTCCTTCCCCACCGGCCGCCCTGCACTCTCTTCGTGGTGGGCGGCGTGGCTGCGCGTGTGCAGGCTCCCTCCACGTGGCGGGGTGATGGGAAAGTGAAGAGGGACCCTCCGTCACCCCTGCGCCCCGGCCCTCGGCCCTCGAGCCTGTCCACTGGGGCCAGACGGCCCCTCCTCTCCCTCTGGGGGTCTGTTCTGGGCTCCACCGCCTGGGCGGCACCTGGTGAAGATTTATGCCCACCTTCCCTGGATTCTTCTTTAGTTCTCTGTGTCTTTATTCCCTCCAAGAGCACACTTTTATTTATTTGTTCCACTAACGTCCTCCCAGAGCCTCCTGGTGACAAAGAGATCGGATCCGGTGCAGCCTCGAGTGTTGGATGCCTGCTGTGCACGGGTGCCCATGGTCCCCAGCTCTGAGCCAGGCGTTGGCTGAGCACCTACTCGGGGCCAGCCCCTCGGCTGAAGGTACTGGAGGTGCAGGTATTGAACCCCTGTGCACTCTTTGCGGCCCTGGGGTGCTAGGCTGCCCCCATTTTTATAAGGAAACTGCCTATTTGCCACAGGTAGGTCTCAGCCCCCAAATTTGAGACAACCCTCAAGAGGAAAAAAAAAAAAAAAAGCTGCAGCAAAGCATGCTCCCCTCAGTGAGCTCTGTTTGCTCACCTGTGTGAGGGTGAGCGCAGAGGCTGAGATGAGCAGAGAGTAAACTCTGGGTCACACTCAGCCCTGACATCTGGGGGCTCTGTCCAACCCCCCGAGGGCCTGTCAGGACTGCACCAGCCCCTGACCCTGGGCAGGGGCTGTACATGCAAGGGAGGGGGCTAGGGGGAGCCGGGGTGCCCCACCGTGCACAGGTCAGTCGGTGGGACCCAGCCTCCCAATCCTGCGCCCACTGCTCCAGCTGGATCTGCGCACCAAACTCGGGGGCGAATACAGCCCTCCGGGCGCTCGAATGCAGCAGCGAGGACCCAGGTCAACGTGGGCTTCACCATTCAGGTGCCCACTGTGCCCTGGACCTTCCGACAGAGCTGGCAGCCCCTTCCCTGGGCCAGACAGGAGCCATGGGCCACAGAGACGGGCTACGGAGACAGCCCCACCCCAACTAGAAGCACCCCACCTAGTGGGTGATGGCTCCCAAGGGGAATGTGGGGACAAACCATAAAAAGCATGTCAAGCTGTGAGTGTTGGAAAGGGCAAGCCCACCCCTCGTGCAAAGAGCGCCTGGGGGCCTATTCAACGGGCCTGCCTTCCCACAGAACGCAGGGGCTGCTCCTCCGGCCGCACGATGTGGCCTGCGGTGGGCAGAGCGATGCAGAGCAAGCCGCCTGGAGCCCGGTGCCGCCCCGCCGCCCAGCTCGGGGATCGGGGATGGGTCACGCAGCCTCTCTGTGCCGCCTCTGCTCATCGAGAGATCAAACCTGCGCCCCCAGGGTGGATGGGGCGCAGCGAGTAAACCCCCAAGAGTGGAGACAGGCCTGGGGCCAAGGCAGAGCCCACTCAGGGCGGCCATGAGTGCTGTCTTTTCATCTCCCCTGGGAAGTGGTAAGGGACCAGAGACACAGGCCCAGCTCGTCCAGCGACTCCCCGGTTTTACAAGTGGCTCCCGCGGGGAGTGCGGGGAACGGCGTGCGGACCCCAGGCCGGTCCACGCGGCCCCCTCCCTCGGAGCGGCACGCAGGGACCGCCACGCTGGCCACTGTGAGGAGACATTTTCATTTGCTGTCTGAGGAGACAGGGCTTTTGTTTATTTTCTCTTCTCCTCACACAATAGATAAACCAGTAATTTGGCTTTTAATGAAATTCTGTGCCAAGCAGTATGGGGTCACCGTCTTTGGGTCTAAAATGAGTTTGGGACATGCACGCTGCCGAGTGCCTGGTCCCCTGGGTGGACGTCTGTCTCATGCATAATTCTCAAGTGGGGGCTGATGTCCCCAACACTCCTCCCAGGTGGCGGCCTGGGAGACCCGGGGGGGGCGCTGTGCTGGTTAATCTGCGGTGTGGCCATGGTTACATTGGAGCTATTAAACCAGGCCCATGTTGCCTTGCGCCGCCCCACACACGCATTTAATATATGCCAAAGATGTGTGGATGCATTAACAGCAATTTCCATCTCCAAATGTCCCCATTTCCTCAGTTCCATGCATAAAATATTAGTTCTGACACCACGCTCCAGCCTGTTGCGGAGGGGGGTCCCCAGGGTACCTGGTTCTAAGTGCTGTAGCATCTGCTGGAGGGCTGGGGGGCTCCACGGGTGTCTGCAGGGTTACATTGGGGTTCATCGCTTCTTTTGGGGTCCCCTGGGAAGTGAAAAGTAATCCCAGTCCCGGCTAACAGGTCCCTGTTGGAGCCAAACTCAGGTTCTCAAATGACATCCTGGAAGGGGCAGAAAATGCAGAAAATGAAACTAAACAGCGTTCAACGGATGTGAAGAATTTGAAAAAACCGATTAGCATATTCACGCGCTCCTCACCGGCTTCTCCTCTGGAGCGCCACCTCTGTGTGCCCACGCTTTCCCGGGGTTCACTCCATTAGGTCCCTGAGTTCATCAGTCAGTCAGCAAACACTCCCAGGGCCCCTCCTGTGGGCCTGGCCTGGGTCCCAGGGCAGGGGACACCCCAACAGCAGGAAAAAACACCTCCCGCCCCAAGAGATCGTGCAGCGGCGGGGCAAGGGGCAGTAGGTGTCAACACCGGCTGATTTGGGGTGGTGGTCAGTCAGGACAGAAGTGACTGGCTGAGGCGACCGGAGAGGGGCAGCGCGGCTCGGGGATCCGGGAGAGCCCTGCTGAGCCAGGGACAGACATTCCATCCCCTGCTGAATCCAGGAGCCCTGCTCTGGGGAGGGGCGGCCACTCAGGGGAGGGGGCAGCGGACACAGAGGGGCCGGGGCCGAGGAGGAAGCCCGAGGGCTCTGGTGGCACTGCACAGAGGCTTCTCGTGGGGGTGCCAGCCCTGCTCAGAAAGGGCTCCCCAGGGCCCAGAGGTGCCGAATGGCCTTGCTCATCCTTTGGAGGTGCTCCTGGAGTTTACCTTTCCCGAAAACCTTTCCTACCACCGGTGACTTGATGGGATTGGGCAGGACCAGGGGAGGGCGGGGGTGCCCAGCGCAGGGGAACCGCCAGGAGGACGGATGCCTGGGACCACGGACCCTGGAACCGGAGGCCCCTCCGTGGTGCTTTCAGAAGCCCTCTGGACCGGAGGGAGCTGGAAAATGAACAGGCCAGGGGCCCAGGTCCTACCCCAGGCCCAGGGGGCGACAGACACAGAGGCCGCTGTCCTGGGCTGGGCCCACGAAGGGCAGGCCGTCCCCAGCGGGATTCGATCTCGGAAAAAGGTTGACTGTATAATATTCATCGTATAGCAAGTGAACACCTCACAGACAACCTATTCCAGGGACCAGGCGCACTCCACGCGGGGCTTCTTCCTTGCGGACGCCGTCCTGCCCGCCCCACCCACCCCACCCACCCCACTCCACGGTTCCGCAGGATGCAGGTCAGCACATGCTGGGCCCTCCCGGGCGGCCGCGTGCAGGAGGCATGCGAGGCGGGATCGGCCCCTGAAGAGAGGTCGACCGTGTATTGTGCATCACGACGATGCGAACCCGCACGGGCGACCTCTCCTCGGGCGCCACACGGAGGAGCAGCGCGCACGGCAGGCAGCCCTCGGCTCTTCCCCGAGGGGGTGGGTTCTCCGGCTCGGGGTCTCAGAGGCACGAGGACAGGGGGAAGCGGTGCAGACACCCCCCCAGGGGCAGGCCATGCACACAGCCCTCTCGGAGGGACGGCCTCCGGCGTCCTCGTCACATGGAAAGCGAATGCAGCACGACAGACTCCCCGATGACGCGACACCCCCCGCCTCTCCCCGCAGTCACGGAGCCTTCCGGGCGGCTCTCCCCAGGCGGATGGGTGCGGAGGGTCGGTGGAGAGGTGAGGCGTCATTCCTGGATCCCATGCACGCACGTACCCTGCAGGGGGCGTCAGGCCCGGCCTTGCGCACGCGGCGGCGGAGGCGGTACCGAAGACAGGCCATCTGTGTTATATTCGGCATTAATGACGCGAACTCATCACAGACAACCTCTCCTCAAGTACCCAGAGCGACGCCGAGTCGAGGACTGTGGCCGGTGGGTGACCTCCGGGAGCCGCCCTGAGGGTGGACAGACAGGCCAGGTGAGAGGACCCGGGACAGGCAGCGCGCGCCCCGCCCCGCGCCCCGGCCCCCCCGCCCCGCGCGCCCTCTGGGCGGGGCCGCAGAAGCCCACCCCACCGTCACCCCGCCCCCCGGAGCTTCATCTCCAAGAGGTCCTCCAAGGTGAGATTTGATACCGAGAAAAGATCAACCATGTATTATTCGAAGTCAAGAAAGCGAATATAACACGGTCGATCTCCCTTCAGGTACCAGCCGAGGTGCTGAGCCGAGGGCGCGGCGTCGCCGGGCCAGGCCCGCGCGCTGCGGTGGATACGGACGGCTAGTGGACCAGGTGAAGTACATTAGAAACAATTACTTTCCAACTGGTCGACCATCCGTCCTGTACCCCAGAGCGGTGCCGACATCGACGTTCTTCCCCGAGGTGCCACAGCCTCCGCGGCGGCCTCTCTGGTGGGATTTGATACCGAAAAGGGGTTCACCGAGCAACATTCGTCATCCAGATGCAAAGTTGCTCGGGTAACCTCTCCCCAGGTACCATGCAGAGGCTCGGACGCTGGGACTAAGGAGGCGGAGGCTTCCGAGTGGCTGCGTTTCACGAAGACCCGCCCCCCCGGGGGGGGGGTGAGTACTGGGCACTGGAACCTCACCCTCTACGGGGACCTCCCCAGGGGCCAAATCCAGGACTCTCCGCAGAAGTTAGGGGGGACCCAGGCGGGGGCCTGTGCTGAAGGAAGGCGCCCCAGAGGGCTCTCCTCGGGCATTCGGGGGCGCCTCAGGGGCCCCTTCTGCCCAATCGTCCTTGCCAAGGGCTTCTGAGCAGGTCAGACCCCGAAGCAGAGTTCAGGGCTGTGCCCAGCTCTTCACCTCAGACCCTGGGGACAATGACAGCAGGGCCCCCACACAGGCTCGGAAGGTGCGGACTACGGAAGGCGCTCGGTGGGGCTCTGTGCGGGGCAGCAGTGCCTGGAGCTGCACTCGCTGTGGTCCCACCAGCAAGCACCCTCTGAGCCCCGCCTGGGTGTCACCACCCCGGGATAGATCATCAGGGTGGTTTCCATGGGGAAAAAAAAAAAAAGATGGACCATCCAATGGGCTTCATGAACAAAGCAGGTGAAGCTGAACAAAAAGAAACTAATCTTCTACAAACAGCAGGTGAAACATCAAAAATAAAGGGCAGAAAAAGCGAAGACCTGCAGGCGACCGCTCTCCAAAAACGGGCAGGGGCGGCCCATCGATGTCAGAGCCCCAGCCTCTCCCGAGCGGAGGGCACGGCCAGTCCCTGCGCCCCCAACGGGCTGGCCAGAGAGGCCGGATTCCCCGCCCACCACCCGTCTGGCGGACTCCGGAGGGGGACCGGCCCAGAATCCTTCCCCTGACGTCGGCACAGGCTCAGAGCGCCCTGCAGGCCTCCCTACGGGGGCAGCGCGAGGCCGGCCACCCCAGGCCTGTCCTAGAGAAGGAGCCGCGGTACTGACCTGCAGCGCCGACCGTCTCCCCAGGCTGGCGGTGGCTCCAGAAGGCACGCGAGAACGGGCTGGATGGCGCCGGCTAGAGGACCAGATGACCCACATCATCGACACTCAGGGCAAGTCCTGGGGCCACAGCCCCGCACCTACCCTGGCCTGCTGGCCACCTCCGGAGGGTGGCGTGGCTTCTGGAAGTCCTCCGAGGCAGGGGCCGATCTGGAAAGAGACCCACCGTGCAGTGTCCGCACCAGCAAAGCGTACGCTTTTCTCGCCCCAGGCCGGGGTTTTGACCCCAGAAGCGCCCACACCAGGACCACCCCCCGAACAAGGCTCAGCCTCTATGACCAATGAGGAGCACATTTTTGGGGTCGCCATGATCCCTGAGAGGTGTGACCCTGGGGATCAAGGAGGGAAACACCTGGGAAGGTCCCAGCCTTCGGTGTGCTCAGTAACGGGACTAGGGACAGCTGGCCTCCAGGCCCCGCCCCCTCGAGGGGACAGGCTACAGAGTGGATGGAGACGCACGTCACCAAGTTGGCCCGCGCTCCAGTTCAGCATGCACCCACCTTACCTGTGTGTCACCTGAAGCCAGCACGCCTGCCTGGGAGGCTCTGGAAAGCTTGGGGACAGAAGGGGAAGGTCAGCCACGCGCACCCCGACCCCGAGTTTCTCCGACCCACCAACTCCGTCCAGACACCCACGAATTCAACCATGTTCATGAGAACTGTGCCAACGCCGACTGTCATAAAAATGTGCTTTTCGGAGTGAACTCCATTACACTAATCCAATTCCTAATTTAGTTTTCCGGACTGTGCTGTGGAGCTGTTTTCTTTTATTTCCCTTGTTATTTTCCCCAAACCATTTTTACGAGGATCAATTCTTTCCCATTTGAACCCCCGAACGCAGATTCGATCCCTCGGAGCGCTTTCGCCCACAGCAGACTCGCCGTCCTGAGCGTTTCTGCCCGTGGCTGCCACGCCCACCAAGCTCCGTCTCCCCCGGTCAGATGTGGCGCGTGGCGGCCGACACGTCGTCGAGAAAATTGGATTCTTCTGCCCATTTGTAGGCAATTGAACATGGTTTACTCTGTGCCATTTCATTTGTTTTTAGTTTTATTCTGTGTTGATTATTTTTATTACTGTAATGTAATATAAATGGGATGAAATACTGATGGCATCCATTCATTTCACAGCCCACAAGAAAATTGAGAATGCTGTTTGGCGCAGGGAGGGGGCGGGGGGAAGAGAGAGAACGGAGAAAACGGCAGTTTTTAAAATGGTGGAGCGCAAACTCTTTACTTATTCACAAGGTCAAAATACCTTCGGAGAAAAAGCGGTGGAGGCCGAATGTCTTTGGGGTCAATGGTCAGAATGGAGGCGTAAGGAGGGTCCCAGGTGATGAGTGAAGCAGGCTCAGCACCGACACGGTCCTCACGGGCCCCAGGTGACCCACACCACGTGTTCGCTGACGCGCCTCCGCTCTTGTCCGCGGGGGAGGGGCAGACACCTTCGTCCTCACCGTCCGGTCTTGCTCACAGGGGAGGGAGGCCCTGAGCTTGCCACGGGGTCCTGGAAGCCATCCAGCAGGATTTGATACTCAAACAAAAGTTGCCTTTGTGTGATTCAACACAAATCAAGCGAATTCACCAAGGGCAACCTCTGCTCAAGGGTCAACCGCCAGCACGGCTAAGAGCCCCGAGGCGGCCCTGCCTCCGGGTCTGCTGGGCACCTCCCCCGGGGGCATGCTGACCCTGGCTCCTCTCGCTCCCTCTCCCCCACCTTTGGAGAGGCCGGCCTATCCGAGGAGCCCCCCCCCATGTGAGTACAACACAGCGGGTCGTAAGAGAGCAGCATCATGCGCCAGCGGACGCGGCCACAAGCACATGCGTGGCAAGCCAGGTCCATGCTCAGGCAGGTCCATGACCAGACGGTCACTTACCCTAGTTGGGCACGGACATGGAGGTCCTGTCCCAAGCTGGGTTCTCCTCCGGGAAGGCCCGGAGCTGGGACTTAACCAAGGGATCCGCTGTTCACCGTTCTCCGTAAGTGCTGTGGCCACAGAGGGTCCATCCGGCTGAGGATCTGCAGGCGCCCTGACCTGAAGACCAAGGCCACCTCCTCAGTGCGGAGGAGCGGGGGGCTTTCAGGGAGACAGCAAATAAAGACGATGTGTCTGTCAACCAGCTACGGACTCCTTCGTGCCATGTCACAAGTGCTGTGCCTGGGAGGGTCACGTGGGAGGAAGGGTAAGGACTCCGCCCTCGGGGAGGCTGCATTCAAGCCGGGAGAGGCCCGCCAAGTAAGGCCTGCGGGGCGGGAACGAGAGAACAGTCCCGATCATCATCGTGAGGGCCGATGCTTATTAAGCTCTGCCGGGTGCTGGGCGGCTGTCAAAACGCACACGTGTCTCATGAGTAGGCTTAGCCCCGTTTCACAGGCGAACAAACTGAGGCACGGAGAAGTGGCAGATGACGTAAGTTGCCCAGGACCACACGGCTAACAGGCAGAAGGTAACAGTAAGTACTGTTAACGGGTCCGATCTTGCACCAGGAGCGAGCGGATCATGCCATAAAACCTGTCTTTAAACACCTCTGACTCTCAAAGCTGAGGACCAACCCCCCGCCCACTTGGAGTCAGTTTTGAAACCCAGAGACCACCCAGAGGAGGAGGATGGGGGGTGGGAGAGGGACGAACACTTTGTATAAACACAGCATGTAACTTATGTTGGAATGACGCGAATCTCCCCCCCCCAAAGGTGCCTCCCACGCAGGACAGCTGCCCCCTGCAGAGAGGTCTGCCGAGTCTGCTGCGCTCCCTCGAAGTCTTCCAGCGACGGAGGGTAACCGTGACTAGAAAACCACGGCCTCGGTGGACAAGTCAGCACCCACATGGAGCACCTCTCACGGGGCGAACGGCCGCTCCCTTCCCTGGGACAGGCACGGGTGGGGACTTCCCTGGCAAGGTTTTCCCGAGCAGAGGTTAGTGCTGAAAGGGGGTTGGCCGTGCAATACTCATCATGAAGAGAATGAACACATCACGGACAACCTCCATTCAAGTACCTGACCAGGGTGCGGGTTTCCGGCGCATCCCGATTGTGGGCCTAAGGACAGATGGGACACCACCAAGTGAGGGGGCTGGTGACACCCCCAGGCGGCAAAACCAAGCTCTTTGGCCCAGCCCCG
The DNA here is from genome assembly GCA_004027475.1 of Anoura caudifer. Classification (NCBI taxonomy): domain Eukaryota; kingdom Metazoa; phylum Chordata; class Mammalia; order Chiroptera; family Phyllostomidae; genus Anoura; species Anoura caudifer. Next base: position 147,869 of record PVKU01003486.1, on the reverse strand, counting down.
TTCAGTCAACTCCCAGGTGAGGTGCAACCCTGGGGTCCCTCGGAGTGAGAACCCCGCCCAGGAAGCCATTCACAGGGAGCGACAAGCTGCAGGCAAGGTGTGCAGAGCATCATCATCTGGCACACGCAGGTGGAGGTAAGGATGGCCTCTTGCCCATCAAGTAGCAGGTCTACAGAGAAACCTCCGTGTGTGTTCTAGGAGACCGGTACCGGGGACCAGCGGTCACCCCAGGGGTGGACAACATGCAGGTGAGTGAGCACAGGGGACACCCACGGGGAACATGCACACACTCAGCTCCCCCGTCCATTCACATGGGGACCCAGCTTTAGTTCCTGAAGTTGGCGTTGCCCCAGGGCACTCCAAGGCCAGATCGGATACTTGAAGGAAGGTCAACCATGTATGATTCAGCAACAAATAAAGTGAATGCATCATGGAAGACCTCTCTTCAAGGACCGCCAAGTCACTCTGGTGAGCAAGACGCCACTTCTTCCCCCAGGTTGGCGCCACGTCCGGGAATCTTCCCGAAGATGGGTCACATGGAAGGGCAGGGCGGGGGCCCACAGCGTCAGGCAAGCGCATGCTCTGCGGTCGGATGCTGTCCACGGTCCATCTGCTCACCCTGGAGAGAAACGGACACCGAGGGCCCGCCCCGAAGAGAGAGCCCACCCCGGGAAGCCTCCAAGGCAGGAGGTGGCACTGAAAAACAGGCGAACCGCGTATGATTCGTCACAGATAAAGCAAAGGCAACGCAAACACCCTCCTGCACCCTCTGCCAGTTGGTGGCCACCAGCTGCCAGTGCCTCTTCTCCAAAGCTGGCCTCCTCCAGGAAGCCCCGCTGAGGACGGAGTGAGCCCTGAGGGTTGGCAGACCAACTAAGAGAGGGCTGTGTTCAACTGCCCCCCCGCCCCCACCAGACCCTGCCAGAGTCCAGACTCCAACACCCTTGCAGCACTTGGCAGGGTCTCTAAGGAGCACCTCCCGAGGGTTTTAATATGGAGAGGTCAAGTGCATAAGAACTCATTATTTTGATCATAGTAGAGAACACACATTTCTTCCTTTCATATTAGATCACAAGCAGACAGCAGAGAGCCCCTCCCTACACAGGCCCTGTGTCCAGGGAAGCCCCCCAAAGCTGCAGTTTGCTCCGAAAAGGCTGGCTTGGCAGCCCTCACCATAAAGAAAACGATGGCGTTGGATGCAAACGTCACTGTCCCACGGTGCGGTGCTGACCTCGGAACCGGGGCCTCCTCCCCACGGGTGTGCGTGACTTCCCAGAAGTCTCCCTAAGGTTAAATCGCATGCTTGGGGTTATTAGTCCAGTAGACCATGGCCAAAAAATAAATCCTCCGTTGTTAAAGGTGCACTCACCTATCTGGCAAACGGAGCCAGCTCCGTGTCCAGCCCGGAAGCCGGCCCCGCGGAGAGGCAGCCTGCTGAGGCGAAGGACGGAGCTGAGAGCGGGGCATCCGGGCGTGACGCATTTTAAACAGCCGGATGCGGGCTGCGAACGATAATGGGGAGACTTCCAGGCAAAGATGGCAGCGTGGGGCCCCATCACAGATGCTATTCTGCTCCCAGGAGGTGATGAAACATTAAACGACCCTTTAACTCAAGAAAAGGCCAACATGTAGAAATAATAGAAGACACCCTTGAAACCAAGGAACAACCAACCTTACTAATCAAGAGGGCACAAAGAAATTCCGGATAACCGATACAGAGAAATTAGCGGTAAAGAGCGAGCAGCGAGCCCTCCCGTCCACAAACGCAGAGATATCACGGGTAAAATCTGCAGTCGCCTGGTAAATAAATACACAGTAGAAAGGAATAGAAGAAAGGAAAATCCTCAGCTACTGATAAACAGAGAATTTAATTCAGAGCAACAAGTTTGCAACTGGCCACCAAGAGACCTACAGGACCCTGCACTGGAAGCTTGACGCGTCTTTAGTCACAACATCCAAGCAGGAGCTGTGGGTGTGACCTCGGGCCCAAGTAAGGTGGGGACCTGGAACGGAAGGAGGAGGCATGGAACTCCACACTGGCCCAGAAGTGACAAGAGAGCTGTTTTCTGCCTGAGCTTTTTGGGTAGAATGAGTTCTTCTGTGAGAAACCAAGCTACGGAAGAAAGATAGGGTGAGGATTTATAACAGCCATAAGGTATGGAAGTCCTTGAGCCAACGGATGAGTAAGAAAACCAGTCCCGACTGGCACGAGCCACAGGTGCCAGACAGAAGCAAACGCAGAACCGCAGTGACCCAGCTCACCTGCACAGGGAAGACAAAGCGGAACACCTTAATCCCCCCGATGAGAGCCCGCGCTGAAAAGTTACATACTCTGTCCCGAGTCAAAAGACCCAACAGAGAGAAGGACATGTGCCCCAAAGGTGAGAGAAATTATATCATAAGGATCTTCAAAGTGACTAAAAAGATTAAAAATAACTAGAAATCACAGGGTGCACTGGAATCGTGTGGGAAAAACACAGGCAGATGCATACAGGTGTATGAGTAAGGGCATCCTCAGCAAGTAAGGACCTCACAGAATGCAGCCCCCCAAGTCTTTCAAACACAGAATATGAAGACCACCAGATGATACAGTCCAGATCAATAGGAGCTACATGGAGAAGCCCCATCAAAAGCTGGTGAAGCACTAAACCTGAAACAGAGGGAGCAGTACCTGCACAAGTCTAAAGATGAGAATTTTATACCTAGCTAAGTTGTCCCTTGCGTATAAAAAGCAAGAGACGGAGACTCTCATGCAAGCAAGGACTGAAGAGAAATGTCTACGAGCCATTCTAGAAGAGACAATGATAAAATTCATTTCACTGAGAGATGAATTAAAATGAAAAACTCAAGAACAGAGAAGGCTTAATTTGAGGAAAGAAAATTGGTGGTTACTAGTGACTTCATTTCAATACAGAACTATGATGAAACACCTGCAAGAATCATGGTTATAGAAAAATACAAATATTTGTCATGGAAAAATTGAACAGTTATGAGTAAAAATCAAGCAGGAAGTGGGGAAAAGTTGGAGTGCTGATATCCTTGTATTTATTTCGGAGCTGGCAGTGAAATTGAACAGTTAAAAAAACATGATTGCAACCAGTAAATATTTTACACAATACTTTGCCTTAATTTTATAGAGATCTTTTAAGAAGTAGTATTTCTTATGGTACAGCAAGAACACTTATCAATTCTTCCAATCTTCAGATTATTCTTTATGCTAAATTCAAGTAAAATCATAGTTAACATTTTAATAAATAAGATGAAGAACAGTGTGATGTCCTACTTGTAAGATATTTTTCTTTTTCTTTACCTGTCTCCCTTTCTATTCACATATATGCTCAGACAGGTATTTGAAATTTCTAAAACCCCAACGGTTATTCCTAGGTGAACGAGACATTAGGTCCCTTTCTCCCTTTTTATTTACCTTTTCCCACATTGCTTGAATTTTTATTCCAAGCATGTCTCATCTTCATAATTATCACGATGAAGTAAAATAATAATTCTTTTTGAAAAGAAGAACAAGAAATTGACAACGGAACTGACCTCTGTCCTCAGCTTTGGCTTCCAGGCCAACAGACGTGAATCTGTTCGCTCACTTTTGCGCGGCAAAGCTGACGAAACCACGCCCCTTCCCTGACTCCACTAACGTACCTAAGAAGTCCTCCCTCCAAGGCTAGATTTCATACTGAAACAGAAGGGAACTAGCTATTGTTTTTCTTTAAAAAACAAATCGCAGGAGCATCGTGGACGTCCCTCTTCCCCTAAGCTCTTAGGGTCTTACACCTCGGGCCTAGGCATCTTCCCTCCCATGGGCAGTATCTTCCATACACAGGCTGAATGAGGGTAAGGAGCTCTAACCTCTCCATGAGTTCCAGGGCCACCCACAGCTTGAGGGTAGCGCCCCCGAAACTGACATCAGCTCCAAGAAGATGCCTGGCGAGATGTGATACTGAAAAGAGATCGACCGTGTATTGGGCATCATTAAATAATGCGAACTCACCACGGACAACCTCCCTCCAGGTACCATGAGGTGGCAGTGCCCACGGCATCCCTGCATCCACGAAGTCTAGGCATTTGGGAGTGGCCTCTGAGGGTGGACGGGACACCGAGGATGAGTGGACCACCGGGCTCAATCCCTACATCAAACCCATGCTCCCCAACCAACCCCTGGTTCACCGACCCGGGGTTAGTGTGGACAGGAGTGCCACTTCCTGCCCGTGGCGGGCCATGCAAGCAACGCTCAGTAATGCAAAGAAGCCGGCCGCTCGTGAGTCATTCTAAATGCAGCAAAGAGCTCTTGGAGTATCACACGTTTGCAAAATGGGTGACCGCTGCCTCCTTGGGAAACCTGGGATCGCCCCAGGAGTTCCCTGGAGAGTGTGGGGCTGCTGCAGGCAGGTAAACCAGGGGTCCTGGGGGGGGTCCTGTCTCCTGTTCTCTCCTACATCCCAAGAGCTGACTGAACAAAGATGCTTCTAGATGCCCCTTCAGGGTGGGGTTTGATAGCCAAAAAAGTTAGCCGTGGGCATTTCAGTGTTAATGTCTTTGGAAGTTAGGACGTCCCCACCACCTCTCTGGCTTGTCCTGGAGTTGGTAGCGGCCCCGGAAGTGGCCTTAGGAGCAGCGCGGACACGGGGTTAGAGCGTAGAAGCGTGCATCTTCGGGAAAGCACTCGCTGGGGGCTCAGCCAGCAGGGCACCTACCTCGGACACAGCGCTAGCTCAGGTAGCCCTCCGAGGCAGAATCTGACACTAAAAGAGAGGAGAGCCGTGTATGACTCGCTTTGATGAATCGAATTCATCACGGCCAGCCTCTCTCCAAGTACCATAAGTGAGCGCTGGTGAGCCGTCCCTCGACGCCCCTGCAGAGGCGCCGCCCCTCGCAGGAGCCCTGTAAAGAAGGGGTGGAACAATATTGGGTAGTGGGCCGAGTGACATACTACCACATTAATCGCATGCTCACCCGAGACGCACTTACCCTAAGTGAGCGGATGCAGTTGGTCCTCCTGGCCAACAGGGGCACCGTGCGACAGCTGCCATAAAGTCAGCACGCATGGTAGCCCCTTGGCTCTCAGCACGCCCATGGCCATTTCCTGTGGAGACACGGCACGTGGGGGTCAGAGGGCTGGGCACCACACCTAATAAATACAGCACATGCTCTGCGGGCAGTCACACACCATGGACAGGAGCTGGCCAGCTCGCGTCGGGTCCCGCATCGGAAGGCACCGTCACGTCCCAGGTTCGCTTCAAGAAGGCTGTGATGGTGACAGTGATGAGGTGGCTGCCGGGAGGACTCGTCACATTCCAAGCACACGCACCCTCCCGACCGCGGCCGTCCAGGCCCACCAAGCAGCCAGTGCCACCAGCCCACTGCCACTTCCCCCGGTCGGCAGGGCCTCCGCAACAGCTTCCTGGGTGGGCGGTGGGTGCCGAGGGCTGGCAGCCGGGTGGCCCCTCTGGTCAGGTGGTCCCACACCCCAGACGGTGCTCCCATTGGCATCTGTTGTGGAAGTTGGCCCGGGGCCCAGCTAGCCTGTCTTCCAGGTCACGCAGGGTGCCTCTGTGGGCGGAGCCACAGCCACGCCCCCTGAGGTGGCCTGGCCCCCAGGGATGGCCCGGATGCCCGGGGCGGGGGGCGGGGGCACAGCACTTACAGCTAGGCGGAGCGCGGTGTCCCTGGCCAAGCACCCGTTCTTGTCGTCCCCACTCGGTTGACAGCATGGTGACGTCTCCCTGAGGGTGCCACAGGGTCCGGGAAGTCCTTAGAGGCAGCATTTGGTACTGAAAAAAGTGTTGTCCGTGAATGATTCGTCATAAGTAAAGCGAATCCACCACGAACAACTTCTCTTCAAGTACCACGGAAAGGCAGCGCCAGGCAGGCAAGGGTCCCTCCGCTCCTCAGGGGCCAGGGCCTCCAGCCGCGGTCCTGCGGGCGGACAGGGACACGTCAGTGACACGGCCGGCGTGCGTCCCGAGAACGCGCAGGAGTTCGGGGTCATCCGCTCACCTCCTCCGGGCTGGTGCCGACACGCCCCCGCCCCAGGGCGTGGGGCAGGGAGGCCGCTGTTGTCCTCACAGTGCTAGCGAGCAGCTGCAGGAGACCTCCGGGTGTGTGGGCCCAAGGCCGTCTGAGCAGAGACCTTGGACTTCTGGGCAGAGCACACTCTGACCCGCCACACACCTGCAGGCACCGGCCGGCTCCCTGGTGACTTAGTTTCCGCTGAACTGGGGGGGGCCCGGAGGGAGCCCCGTGGCCGCTGCAGGCTGCCCCTGGCCTTGAGGCTCCCTCAGGAAGATCTGAGGGAGGGTCACCAAGCCCGTCACCGTCCCGGGAGACCCCAGTCCCTCCCCATCCCCCTCTCTCTGTCACCCACCTCACCCTGATGAACCACCCAAAAGGGAGGCCATCGGAAGTCACCGACCCACCTTCTCCCAAACCCGTGAGGGCCAACAGGACCAGGTCCCGTCCGCTGAAGTCACCCCCGAAAGAGGCCGATCCTCGCGCCCAAAGATCAGCATGAGAACCTGTCTCCCCGCCGCCGTCCACACCCCTGCAGCTCTTGCACCGCCTGCCTGGACCCAGACTCGCCCCCGGCCAAGGCCCTCACTTCTCATGTGCGCCACCTTCTACCCACGGACGGCCACGTGGCCTCCCGTTTCCTCCGGTGGCATTCTCGCCCCACAGCCCCATCTCCAGGCCATGTGCGCCCCCTTTCCATCCAGAACCCCAGTTCGCTCACAGCGCTGCATCCAGCCCCATGGCCCGCCTGCCTCACAGCTGCCCAGGGCCCCCTCTATAGCTCCCATCATCCTCCCCCGACACCCCCTGGTTCCCTCCTGGGTCACAACCACCCATCGATGCCGCATGCAGCTCCCCTGCTCCGGCCTGGGGACTTCCTCAGCTCCAGCTGCCTCTGCCGCCATCCCCCCCGCCCTTCAGTGCCCAGCTCACTGTGTCAGCTTGGACCCTGGCAATGCTGGCAAGAGCATCTTGTCCATCAGCCCCCTGGCTACCCACAGACTTGCTCAAGACTCTCCCGAGCAATGACCACACCTCTGGCTGTGCCCTCCCCCACCTTCATCCACCTCCCCTGGCTCGTCCAACCCTTCTGCAGACTGGCTGCCCCACCATTAGGACAGCCCAGGTTCTCCGCCTCCCCACCTCAGCGGGGGCTCCCGTCCTCACGCCCGCTTCCCTCAGCGCTCCCTACATCTGTCTATGCAACAGGCCATCCTTGGGGTCGGAGCGAACTTTTCCACATTCCTCCCCGCCGAGAGGCCTCCCACAGCCGCCACCTCACTCAGAACAAGACCCAAGCATGCCCGTGCCTCTGAGGCCACCTGACCCGTCTCAGCCCCAGCGCCTCCTCCACAGCCAAGTCCGGCCCCACTGGCCTTCTTGCTTTTCCTCATGGACACCGCGGGGCTTTCCACGTGCCACGCCCTCCGCCTGAAGTAGTCCTGCCCCAGGTCTCCCTCGGCCCTGCCCCAACTTCCCCGTTCCACCTCCCCAGAGACCGTTCCAGATCCCTCCGTTGAACACGAACATCCAACCCACTCTTGCCTCTTCCTGGCACCTTACACTGCTCTCCTTTCCTCCATGACACTTGTGCGGACGGAACCCCGTTCCGCACGCAGCACTTACTGTCCACCTTCCCCACCAGGTTGTGAAGCCTGGGAGCGAGGGTTTCCCCCTGCACGCTGCTCTACCCTGCTTAGAGGAAACGGCCCAGGTTGAGAGCACCTAGAACCCAGCACGGCCGTGGGGGTCAGTGTCTGCAGAATGAGGGACCCATTCTTCACTGACTGATCCACTCACAGGCCACGCAGTCACTGAGCAAGCATCACGGCCCGAGCAGGTCTCCCTCCCCAGAGCGATGACACGGACAGGCTGGGCCACCAGAAGCGTGAGCGGAGGGAGACCTGCCAGCTCGAAACGCCGCGTACGCCGGGACAGCCTGACGCCGCCCTCAGGAAGCCTTCCTGGGCAAGAGCTGACACGCGAAAGGAGTCTTCCCCGGAGCAGGTGCACCAGGCACCAGCAGCGTTCCTGGCCTCCAGGTGCTCACCTCGCAGGGGACCGGGCTCACCTGGGGCCAGTGCAGATGCTTTGTGAGAATGGAACTCTCACTGCTCAGCCTCCCAAGGTGGTTTGGTGCCAAAGCAGACACCCCTTCTGGGAGCCCACGGCCCTCCTAGGCAGCCCCCACTGCACAGGGCAGGTGCCGGCGCCGGGGGCACCCGGGCCATGCCTCACAGGGAAGCGTGCGCGCTGAGTTCCACCGGCCACGTACGTACCTGGGGCGGGCCGAGAAGCCCAGACCTCATCCCCGTGGGCATGACACTGGGCGGGCAGCCCTCCAGAGCAGTATTTGGTACTGAAAAACTGGATGCCCCTGTATGATTCGTCACAAACACAGCGAACACAGCAGGGATAACCGCTCCTCCAGTACCGAAGGCCAATGCCGAAGAACCGAGTCCTCACCGGGGCCGGCCTTGCCTCCAGCTAGTCCCCCTAAGGAGGAGTTGGGGACTGAGGGTGAGGAGAACTGGGCATCTGTGTCGTAAATACAGCCCTCGCTCTCTGGCCAACCGTGCATTCCTGTCCCTGGAACGGAGCCAGGCGAGGTCAGCACTTAAATAATTCCCTTCGCAGGACTCAGCATCAACAGAGCCAACCCAGCAAGGGGGAGGTCTTTTCAGGGGCTGGGCACCAGCACGGATAAGGAAACGACCACCTCTTCTCCCGGAGTCGGTCCTGAGAAGTCGCGGGATAGGTAGGGACTGTGGATCAGTTGACATACATCACTGATAAAATGTATGTTCTCTGATCAACCATCCATTCCCCTATCATGGACAGCGCGCGGCCCTCGGGCGGGGGTCCCGTTGGGGCTCGTCTCCAGGCAGAAGTTGGTCCTGGAAAACAGCAGCTCTGATGGGATGAACGGCAAACGCGGTGAAGCCCCGGCCCTCAACCCAACACCGCTCCGCCCGGAGGGGGGGCCTCCAAGCCCGCCACACTGCAGCTCAGGGCACTGCAGGACCGAACCCTAATCAAGGCACAGGCTCTGAGAGGGACCTTCCTTTCGAGTACGGGGGACACCATCCTCCCCGAAGCTGAATTACGTCCAGGAAGGATGCCACACGGCATTCTGGTCTAACATGGAGAACGCACGGCCGCAAATCCCCATTGGGAATAGCGCCTGCCCGGGGGCCTCCTGCCTGCTCTTGTACGCAGGTCAGAGGCCGAGGGTCAGGGGTCGTGGCATTCCTCCCTAGACGTTGGACTGACCCTGACAGCAATAACCTTTCCCTGGAAGGGAAGTGTCCTTTCTTCCAGGAGGTCCCCAAGGGCGGGACAGGACACTGAGCACCAAGAGTCCGCTTAATGGGCGCCGTAAACACAGCGCACAGCGCTGTCTGAGAGGGAGCTGGGCGGAGCTGACGTGAAGTGGCTCGGCCCCCAGGAGTCCCCGAAAGACGGACTGTGCTCCCCAGGCCCACGGACCCCTATACCGCGGGGCGGGGCTGACGCCGGTCACCTCCCTGCAGGCGGGGCGCATCCACACCATCCTCCCGGGCACCAGAAGGGAGGTCACTGCGTGGTATCCGTCCCCAGCAATGAGTCAGCACGTAGATGGTCCCTCGTCAAGCTCCACCTGCTGATGCTGACAAGGACTCCAGCGTCTCGTGTCCCAAGCTGGTGTCTCTGCTGGGGCTTCTCCTGAGGGGGACGAATTCTCTGGGTTACTGGAGAGGAAGGCGTGTCTGACAACAACGCACACGACCCGCGCTCGACTCCGTGTTCACGTACCTGGGGGCGAGGCTGACACATTCCTTACTGTGAAGCCAGTGTGTCCGGGGAAGCCCTTCCCATACGAGGATGCAGCCAGGCTGGGCACCGTCCATCAGGACGAGTCACGACACAGGACACACCTGGGCTCCACGGTCGCTGCAGGTGTCTCCCCTCAACACAGACGAGACCCTGCCGGCGGCGGGTGGACACGACACCCACCCTGCCCCCTCCCCGGGATGGCGGGGCCTGGGCCGCCTCCCTTCCCCAGCAGCAGGGGCACCCCGAGGCTGGTGAGGGGGCCGCAGCCCGAGCACTGCAGAGCTGTGCGGGCCGAGGGGCACCGGCTGTGCCGTCTTCACGCAGCGGGTGTGACTGCGGCCGGTCTCTTCGAGGCCCGGGACACACGGTGGGACAGGGAAGCCCAGCGGCTCTGCTGACCGCTCCTTCTGGAGGTTCCCCTGATGAGAAAGAGGACTTCAGGGCAGTGACCTCAGAGAGAAACAGGGGCGAGAGCAGAAGCTGCCTGCCTTCCACACACCTGGGGGGGGGGGCCCTGCATCGGGACAGCCGTCTGTGGGGGGGGCTTACCCTTGAACACAGATGGTCCTCACAGGAGTCTGGTGAAGGCAGCAGGCTCTCCTCGGGTGGCCCGATGGGGTGGCAACCACGTCCCCTCCAGCAGGGCCAGCGGAGCCCCGGGCAGCAGCCCTGCTGAGGACTGGTGTGGGGTCAGTCTGCTGGGGGCCGCGACCCCCGGGGCAGGCCCTGCGTCACACTCTCCCTCCCAGCAGGTCAACGCTGACATGGTGGGGGTGGGAGGTGACTTTGTACAAATCGTAAAAACACACCGAATGCGCTGCAAAACCGCTACAAAGCATCGCCAGGCCCGCCTGCGCCGGCCTCCCTGCCAGGAAGCACGGGGCCAGCGTCGGACCGCGGCTCGCACGGGGCACACGCTCCCACGTCCCCCAGGCGGGCGGCCCTCCGAGGCAGCGTCCCATATTCAGAGAGAGGTTAACCATGTGTTATTCATGACGGATGAAGCAAACCTACCATGGATAACCTCTCCTCAAATATCCCTGAATGCTCTGAAATGAAAACCACGGCCTCATCCCCACAGTCGTCTTTGCCTCCGGAAACTTCTTCTTAGGAGGAGCCGAGGGGCCAGGGGGTCGGGGGCCCAGGGTTGACATCCTGCAAAGAGAGCACAGTGGGTGGGCACCCATCACCCACTCCTACGCCTCGGTCATGGGGCCTAGATCAGCCTGCACACCCCAGTCCTAACCCCCAAAGCAGGTTCAATCCTAAAAAAGTAAAAATAAAATGTAAAAGCCTCAACAGGTGGATTTGATGACAAGAATTGTACGCTTGAGACCTATACAATCTGACTAACCAATGTCTCCCCGATGCATTTAATTTTTAAAAACTGGTACCCAAGTAAGTAAATCAGGAGAAAGATAAGGAACCAGCAGACGCAGGCGTGTCGTAGATAAGCAAAAACAACACAGGTCCTACCTCTTCTGATTACGCGGCAGGTCACGAGTCCCCGAGACGGGGTGCTTACGGCAAATGGCCGTGGCTCCGGGAAGGCCGCCTTCGGACTGGCTGGAAATGGAGAGTCACAGAATTAGAGGGCCCGGTCATCGACGATGCTGGTGACGCAGCACCCGACGGGGCTGGCACAGCGGCCCTTGCAGGAGGCGGGTCTTGTCCCTGGGACCCTCCGAGGCACGACCAGGTTCTGGAGAAGAGTAACCTCATAGTGCTCACCCAGAGAGCAAGCCCATCACAGAGAACCACTTGTTCACACCCCACAGAGCGGCACGTGGACCCTGGAAGCCCCCCCATGACAGACGGCATAGGGGAGGGGGCGGTCAGGGGACACGCGTCGCCAACGAAGCACACGCCTGCTCTCTCCAGCCCCAAGCCGTTCCGAGCGTCGTCCACCGACCAGCAGCATTAGCATCACTTGGAAACTTGCTAAAAATGCAGAATCTTGGTCCCTGAATCAGAATCTGCCTTTTAACAAGATCCCTAGGTGATGAAAATCTTAGGAGCATTTTAGAGTTTGAGAAACACAATTCACGAACACGCACACACGCGCGCACACACCAGAGGTGCCGTCGGCCGGTGTCTTATTACTAACGTCCGTGTCCCGTTGGGGAGAGGGTTTCAAGGATGAGGTGGATCCCAAAGAAGGCACATGGCCGCGCCACATCCGTCAGGAATAAACGGAGCCCTCCGCAGACGGCAGCTCGGAGGCCCCAGGCAGTCGCGGGGGCACGGACGTGCACTGGGTTCCTTAATGTCTTCCCCCCGCCCAGGGGGCCTCCATGCTCCGAATGGACACCGAAGGCTGGGGAGGGGCGGCCAAGTGTGCCACACTCCCTACCCGTGTCCACCCCAGCACGAGGGTGAGCGCCTGGGAAGCCCACCGGCAGCTTGCCTTCTGGGCTCGCTCCATTAGCTACCACCGATCTTCAAGAAAGCCGTGCTCCAGGGCGGGGGAGGCACCGACACCCTCTGCTGAAGTCGGTGCTGGGCTCGAAAACCCTCCGAAGCAAACTTGGACACTAAAACAAGGGCCGTCCGATATTAACCACCACACACAGAGAGACCACACTACGGACGGCCACTCTTCACGCACCAAAGGCCGGCACCGTCCAAGGGAGCTTGGCATCTTCTCCCCAGTCTGTGTCCCTTCCAGAAGGTTCTTCTCCAGAGCTCCAGACAAGGAGGGTCAGCGGGCCAGCTCCACACATGGAGAGAAGGCATGTGCCCGGGGGGGTCAGTGTCATCCTCAAGTGGGGGGAGGGGCACTGACACCCATGACCTGCCCCTAATGTTGCCTTCACACCCAAGAAGCGCCCTCAAGAAGCAGGACAGATGAACCGTGGACGCTGTGTCACCCCTCACACCCACCGTGACCAACACGGGTCAAGGGGTGGCCTCCAGGGGCCCCTCGCTGAGCTCGACCTCGCCGCCAGGGCCCGGCAGGTCAGAGCCCCCGGGGGCAGCTGCATGCTCTCCGCTGCGCCCTCCCCACCCCACACGGGCCCCGGGCAGCGGCTACCGCTCACGTCTCTTCACAGAAGCAGTCACGGAGCCCAGGAAAACCCGGGGCAACACTGGACACTCAGGAAGAAAGTGTCCTTGTCCAAGTCGTCACAAACAAGGCGGACGCACCAAGGATAACGTCCCCTCGAGTGTGAAACAGCCGTGCGGATGGGAACACCGGCACCTCCAGGTCTGCGGCCCACGGCTAGGCGGTGGTGGGGGGAACTCGGCCACCCCAGGCACACATGTGCACACATGCCCACATGCTTGCACACACCGCACCACACACACGCCGTGCATGCACCTGCGAGGCAAGCCGCCCCGGAACCTGCTCTCACTCCGCTTGGCATCTGCACCCAAGAGTCCTTCGGCGAGTGGATGGTGGCTGAGCTCAAGAGTCCAGGGACGGCCCCCATGACATGGAGCCTGCGTCCTTGGTTTCCCGAATGCCGTCGTGAGGAGGACTTAGCTGTCCACATCGCAGCCCTGATCGCCCCCATTGCAAACACGGCGTGAACTCTGGGCTCCGCAGCCCGGTCACGTACCTGAGGTGGCGGTTTGGTGTCCACATCTCGACATTGCTCCGAAACACCAAGGAGAGAATCGCGTACCACCGCCACCACCGCCACCACCGCCAGCTCCCGAGCACCCAGCGTCGCAGCCACTCGGCCCACAGTGCTGAGCCCTAACTCACTCAGCCCCAGCAGCCCTCCGACGCCCGCGCGGCACGCGAGCCCGCGGGCGCAACGCGACGAGATCCTGGCGCGAGGCTGCACGGTTAGTAAGTGCCAGAGGCGGGGTCCGAACGCGGGGAACCGGGCTCTACGGTCTGCGCTCTTGGTACTGAAAAAGTGGATGACCCTGTACGATTCGACACGAGCACAACGAACAGGACAGGGATAACCACTCTCCAAGTACCAAAGGTTAGCACGGGCGGAGCCGCTGCCGTGGGAGCGCTCGGCGCGTCTTCAGGGCGCGGTCCTGGGGACGAATTAGACGCTGAGGGTTAGTGCACAGGCTCACACGCACACCAAGCGCAAGCATGCGGGCTCCAGAGTCACACGCCACGGTGACGACGCGACCGCCCCCCGGCCCCCCCCGCCCCCCCCCCACGCTGACCTGGCCGGCTTGCACTTGGACCCGGACACACAGCACATGCCTCGCTCCCTGCCCGCCCGTCCCCCCGACGCAGAACCACGACAGGCGATGTCCCCCAGGCCACTGCCTTCCCTGGAGCCACCTCTGTGGAAGGGCGACCCACAAGCGATGAGCCACACGCCACACGGACACGCCCTGTCATGCACACACATACCGCATCCCTCGCTGTGCGCACCGGGTCTGAGGTTTGATACTCACAGAGAGCTTGCCCTTGTATATTCCACGTCAAAGAACCGAATATACAAAGGGCAACCTCGCTTTAAGTACCAAACAATAGCGTCGGGCAGGTCCATCGCTATCGGCAAGCCCGAGGCTGCCCGCCACTCCCGCGGTGGGTCCTGGGGAGGGGTGGGACGTGCAGGATCCGCAGACCAGGGGTCCTGCATGTCCTGCCAGGCGTGTGCCCCAGGGGTTAGCTCTCCATCCCTCAGAGCCCGCACAGGGGCCGAAGTCAGGGCCCCTTCCCTGAAATTGGCATCATTTCCAGGAATCTGTCCAAACTGGGACTTGTTCCCCAAAAGGGGCTCAGCCCCATGGCCTCACAGTACACACCCAGAGCTCAGCTTCTCCGTTTCCGCAGAACAACGCTGGGGGTTGGAAGCCGCATGGGCACCTCCTCCAGGAAGTCCTCCTGACAATGTATGGGGGCTGATGGCATGGGGACTGGGTGAATTTACACAGTGCATAAGCAAAGGCCCTGTGGCCCATGTCCAGTCATCCCTCCCATGGAGGCGTGGCCCTCACTGTCGGTCCCTAGCGCCTGCCCATCCTCGCCACTCTCCTAAAGCCCTGTTAGGAAAGACCTGAGCTGGAAAAGGGCCACACCTCATGGGCCACATACAAACTCATGGCCAACTCAAGAGGACCTCTACCCTATAGAAGGAGCATCAACTAAAGGCTCCAGGTGAGCAGGTGGCCCGACTCAACCCTCTCCCGACCCCCCACCCCCTGCCAACCTCCCACCCCGAGGACGTGCTCACCTCTCTCAGACAGCATTACGGGGGATGTTGGGACACCCATCCCCTGGTGCTGGCCTCAGGGCCAGAGTACCCCCATAGCAACCAGGGTGTGCAAAGAGGACAGTCACGCAGCCCAAGAAATGTCTTCACTGACGCAGACTTCCGCTCCTGGCCAGCATCCTAGAAGTGAGCAGATACAGGAGGTCAGAGGGCCAGAGGACAAACATCGAGACAGAAGCACTCCCCTCTGACCTTCCAACATCCACGTACCTGGCCCAGGGAGGTGGCCTCCCCAGCTTTTCCCCAGAGCCGTGCAGTTCCTGCGGAGGACACTGTCTCCAGGCGGGACTCGAACCACAAATCACAAACAGAAATAGCTCTTACAGATTCATCTCAGGGGCCAAAAGAAGGAGAATGTCCGCCAAACACCGACGAGAAGCACCGTTAAGCAAATCTCAGCCTCTTCCCAAAGGCTGATGCCACCTCCAGGAAGTCCTCCAGGATGGATTCACAGGCATTAGTCAATCAGGCTTGAAACCATGGTAGATAGAGCTGCTGCTCTGCTGTCCATCGTCACTCATGAGTACCCTTGGAAGCGCCTGACGTTGAGGTCTTCGTCCTAAGCTTGACGTGAGGAAGCCTCTGGGACGCGACGTGGCAATGACAAATGGCAAGTTCACGCCCGGCTGATCTTTAAAAAAAGGAAACTACCGTTAAATCCACAGCTGACAACAGACAGCCTGCGCAGAAGGCATGGCCTCCCAGGAGTCCCTGAGGAGGACCAGAAGGCCATCGTCACAGATGACACCCACGTCCAGGCCCAGGGAAGCCGGGACATACCTGATAGTGGCTGACAACCGTGTCTCTGTCCTGACGATGCACATGGGTCCGGGTGCCTTCTCGGTCAGAGTTTGATACGCAAATAAGAGTCTCCCCTGTATATTCACCATTAATAAAGCGAACATACAAAGGGAACCCTCTCTTCAAGTACCAAAAAGCAGGTCTGGTGAGGTTCCACATCGTGTCTTCCTGTGGGGCCTGAGACCAAGGGGGAGAAGCCGGTGACAACCCTGCACCCTGCACGCTGTGACCCAGCCTGGAAATGCGCTGTACTTCCCAGCATCTCTCCAAGATGGGATTGTGTCCCCAAAGACAGGCCAATCCTGTGCGACGTGACAGAAAGTGCAGGTAAAGGAAGTCTGTACACATTCCTTCGGGGCCTACAAAGCCACCTTGGGGGCAAGAACCACAGCCTCTTCCCAAAGCCACCGCCTCCAGGAAGCCCGCCTGATAACACACTGGCTGGGAGGGGTTAGAAGGCACAAGAGCATGCATTGTTAAAGAGAAAAAGCAAAAAGTTAGAATGACACGCCGCGATCACCCACCCAGTCACCAACCGCCTGGCAGTGCTGAGACAAGCGTCCCTTCTCCTGAGCTTGGTCAAGTGACCAGAAGCCACTTGAGCTGTTACTCAAAGGCACTCATGTAGCGTAAGAGGCACCAAAGGGGAAGGCAAGCCCCACGGGCCAGTTCTAGTTAGACAGACAGTGACATCAGTCATCCCAGAGTCTTTCCGTCACAATAGGCAACAGTGGAAATGCCCACTGTTGGACAAGAGGGCAGAGGGGCTTCACGGTCCCAGCGCCAAGTCCCATGCAAACATGGCACTTCTGGGCACCAGCACCCACCCCCTTCCTTCCTTCCTTCCTTCCTTCAAGTGGCCATTGCGGCCCAGAAGTCAGCCCAAGGATGGGCTGGGTGTGGACGGAGGGTCGGCCAAAGGACCCAAATTTACGTCGGGCACTAACTTTGCTGTTGACCCTCCTTTCATACATCTGGGAGAGGAGGCGACCCTGAGGTTACCTCCCAGGGCTTGGTGTCACGTCTGGGGAGACTGGCCAGAGTAGCAGCTCAGAGATGGCATTGAGAAGGCCCACCCACCCAGAAAGGCGCCACTTTCCAAACAGAACAGCAGCTAGGAAAAGGAAGTCCACCGCATCATCTCCAAAGTCACCGTTTCTCCCAGAAAGCTCTCTGGAGGATGCGTGGGGTGAAAAAGGAGACAGGACCAAGTCACAGCCAGCCGGAGAGGCCCATGCCCCGAGGTCAGCCATGCAGCTGCGTACCCGCGAGCCGTCCGGGCTCGGATGGGTCCCGGGCGCCAGCCTCGCTTCCGAGAGGCCTCCCTAGGCGCGCTTTGCTCCTTGGACAGAGCTTGCCCTCGGACACTCCCTACAAATAGCGCAAACACTGGAAGGATAATCTCTCTTCAAGGAGCAAGGTGTCCCCGCAGGTGGAAGGCCACACGTGTGGGACAGAGTCGGTGTCAGCTCCAGGGGTGAGCCTAAGATAAACAGATAGGATACGCAGGGTTAGCGGGCAGGCGGCACACGCGTGGGCGTCGTACGTGCCTGTGGGTGCTTCGGGCCTCCGGTCCTTCCGTCCCCCTCCAAGGGGTGCCCCACCAGCCCTCGTCCTCCATGGGAGGGCCTACCCAGGCATCCGCCAAGGCTGCTGCTGCAGAAGTGGGTTCCAAAAAACACATCGTACACTTGGTAAACACACAGGGAACAAAATTCATCCCAGGTTGGTGACACAATACAGACAGTGGCCTCCTAAGAGCACAGTGCACGCCGAGGGGGACGGCCTGCGTCGCACCGCGCGGGGCCCCGGCCCCGGGAGAGCCAGGGCGCCACGCCCCTTTGATGGCGACTTCGCATCCTTGGAGGTCTCCCAGCAGCATTTGATACTGAAAACGTGGATTTTCCTCTATGATTAATCATAGATAATGTACTCATAGAAGGAGAATCTACCTTTTAAATACCAAAGAAGGATCCTGTCCTGGAGAACGCGAACCTCCACCTGCGTCACCGAACACGCACGTCGCGCGGGGCAGACAAGCTTCCCCAGGTAACCAGGGAGACCGACCCGCCATGCAACCCTCACTACGTCGGCGTCTTGGCAAGCCGTGGCTCGGGCGCGTGGGCGATGCTCAGGCGTGAATCCTTGGGGAAGATCCGACGTGAGGTCCGCCGCCTTTTCGCCCCCGCTAAGCCGAGGTGGCTGGGAGCGGGGCTCGCCCTACCGTCCCTTCCAGAAATACTTCCAAAGCAGCATTTGATACTGAAAACATGGATTTTCCTCTATGATTATCTATGAATCACGTAAACATAGAAGGAATATCCACCTTTTAAATACCAAAGAAAGATCGGGCTCCGGAAGGACAGGTCCGAGCGCGGTTCCTCGAACGCGGAGGCCGGGCAGCGGGGCGAGTCGCGTGCAGTCCGGTGGCTGAGCCGTGACCGCCCGCCGCGGCCTCCTGGCCCAGCTGGCTCCGCAGCGACAGGGGACTTCTAAAGGTGATGGTCGGCAGACATATGGCACGAAGGAAGCACATGTTCCACCGTCCACCATCTTTTCACTGACCCTGGACGGGCTGGGCCCGCACCTCGCGGCCCCGGCCCCGGCGTCTGTGCGGCCCGCGTTCCTGAGCAGCGTTTGATACCGAAAACGTGGATTTCCCTCTACGACTAACCATCAACCACGTAATCATAAAAGGAAAATCTACCTTTTAAATACCAAAGACGATGAATCACAGAACGCGGGGCCCCTACGCGGGATCCGTCCCAACGGAAGGGGACACGACGCATGCGACGACCGCTCGGCTGCCGCGGACGGAGACAAGGTGACAGCAGCCCTGCGCCTCCTCCGCACGGGTGGGTGGCCCATCGCATGCAGCCCCCGGACGGATGGACGCCGCAGGCACGCGGCCCCCCACCGCCCCGCCACTTCCCCTTCGCGGCCGCACCCCACCTGCCCACCCCTCCCCCGCCCCACACAGCACTTGCATGCAGGGATGGTTCCCAGGGGCATCGGATGCTGACAACACAGAATTGCCTCTGTTTCACCGTAAAAACGTAAACATAGAAGGAATATCCACCCTTTTAAATGCCAAGGAAGGGTTTGTTCCCGGGAGGCATGGACCTAGGCGGAAGGCGTCAGAAATGAAGGGCACCCAGGACTGGCAGAACGGCCTGCCAAGGACCCGCCCGCCCTGCCCCTTAGGGAGCAGAGATTTGGGGTCCGCCCCCACCCATGCCCTCGGGCGGGGCGGGGCGGGGCTGTTAATCTCCCTCACTCTTCCCTGAGGGGAGCTTTGTGTTCGGAACTGTTTTAAAAGCAACTTTGGATACTGAAAACGTGGGTTTTCCTCCATGGTTAACCATAAACCCAATAAACATAGAAGAAAACCCATCTTTTCAATATCGACAGCGGCGTGGCTCTGGGAGGCGCAAACCCAAACACAGTTCATCAACAACGAGCACAGCACTGACTGGCGTGGCTCAGTGCGAAAGGTCGCCGGTTCGATTCCTGGTTAGGGCACATGCCTGGGGTGCAGGTTCGGACCCCGCTGTGGGGGAGCGGGAGACAGGCAACCAAGGTTTCTCTCACACATCACTGTTTTTTCCTCTCTCTTTCTCCCTCCCTTCCCCTCTCTCTAAAGATAAATAAAACTTTTTTTTTTTTTAAAGAATAAACACAGCCCAGGGTGGGGGGAAGCACATTCCACATTCCGTGAAGGAAGGTGTTGCAGCCTGGCCTCCCCCTGGCCCAACGATGGGCCTGATTAAAAGGCACACGACTAGGGGCCGGCCCTGCTGTCACTCAGCCTGCCCCAGAGAACCCTCATGCCTCCGCCCCAAAGGCTATTCCAGGGCCAGCAGGTCTGATTCTGAAACAAGTACATGAACTTCTAAAATCCACCATAAGTAGCCCTGGAGACCGAAGGGTCGCCGGTTCAATTCCCTGGGTTGTGCGTCAGGTCCCCATCAGGGGGCGTGCGAGACGCAACTACACATTGATGTTTCTCTCCCTGTCTCCTTTCCTTCGCCTCTCTCTAAAAACAAACAAACGAAATCTTTAAAAAAATAAGTAAAGCAAGCACAGTAGGGAGGACCATCCTTCAAGTTCCAGAAATATCACAGAAGGACAGGAACTCTACCAAATCCCTGACATGAGTATCATCCCCACGAAGACCTTCTAAGGCACCTGATGACAAAGGTCATGTAGAAGTGGGTGTCGGGTAGGTGAACGACCACCCTTTCACATACCTTGGAGGGATGAGGACGTCCTACAACCTTCCAGAGAGTCAGACTTATGTCCAGAAGGTTCCACAGGCAGGATGGGGTACGTTGACATGCTGGGCTGTTAGAGGGGTATGCTAGACAAATTAGATCACCACCAACACCCCTTCCAACGCAACTGAGCTTGCAGGGAGCAAAGTACCACGCCCGCCAGCCACGCCCCTCCAAAGCCATGCGGCTACCAGACTCTTCTCTGGGGCAGCTTGGATGCAGGCACTCACCAAAAAAACGGTCCCTGCGCCTCCTCGGGAAAGCGTGCCTCTAAAAGCAAACAAAAACGCTCCAACAATCCCAGACTCAGCCCCTGCTCTGCAAGGCTGCCGCCACCTCCAGAAGTCCCCCTCAACGTAAATTCAGTCCTGAAGACAAACGGGCCTCGCACAGGGCACTGCCCTACGGCAGGCACGGTCCCCAGAGGCTGCCCAGCGCCGAGGCTGCCTCCGGAAGTTGGCATCGGCCCCAGAGTCTCCGACCTAGAAGGCAGTGCCTGCCACAAGGGCGGGGCGAGGGGCTCCTCCCGCGCAGGGAGAGGCACCCGGGGTAAGTGCACTAGGGAGCGCCCGTTGCCTACACAGAACCAGGGTTCCTCCCCGGCAGGCACAGCATGTTGGGGAAGCCATGCAGACCTCCCAAAGCCCCCCAGGCACAACCGACTGTAAGTAAAGCAAACGCACACATGCGCGGCCAGGTGTTCCGCACACGCAAGGCTGAAGGGCCCAGGCCGGGGCCAGCTCCGTGAAGCCCTGTCCAGGGTACACGAGACATGCAGGTCAGGGGACCAGATGGCCTGAGGTGTGAGTCAGGTAAGCAGCCTCCAGGCCAGCAGCATCCATGTCCCCAGGAGGGGTTCTTACAAGCAGAACCACGAATGAGAACGTGCCGTTGAGGAATGATTCGTGGTTGGGTTGTGATGATCAATATTTTTATAAATCCTCACCCAAGAATGTGTTTATTGATTTGAGAGAGAGAGAGAGAAATATCGATGTCAGACAGAGCCATTGATCAGCTGCCTCCTGTACACACCCCGACCAGGTATCGAACCCACGACCTAGGCATGTGCCCTGACCGAGGATGGTGTAAGGGACGATGCTCCAACTGACTGAGCCGCTCAGCCAGGGTGGGTTATTACGATTACTTTTAACTGAAATGCGGGCAGCCAGGCAAGATCTGGACTAGAGGCGGTGACTAGCCATGAACTCTTTCCTCCCCAGGTGTCCCGGGAGAGCACGGTCAACCCTTCTACTGCCTCTTCCACGAAGCTGGCTTCCCCCTGCTCAGGCCGAAGTGCCGTCCTGCGTACCAGGGGCCCGGGAGCCGATGACCGTGTGTGCTCTCTGTGATGTTCTCGCCACCTCCCCCCGCCTGCCTCCCTCTCCCCCGGGAATGGCCGTCCCTGAGACCACTCCTTGCGCAAGCCCCCTGCCCACACCCCTCCCGGAGCCCCTCCCAGGCGGAGGAGAGGGCGCATGGGAAGAAGAGCAGCCTGGCCTCCGGCGCCGCAGGAGGGGAAGCACCCGAACCGTAACTTTTCCAAACATAACTACATAACTGGGATTATGCCTTTTCAAAAAGTTATTAAGGTAAAGTTACATCATGATCAGTTCGATATAAAAACACTGTCACGTACTCATAAGAATTCCCCAAATCATCTCTTATTTATCGCTTTAACTTGTTCAACGTCCATCTGTGTCTTAGCTATTCTTTTAGAGGTTAAGCTTTGGAAACCGAGGGACTGAAAACTTGGTGAGACATGTTTTTGTTTACATTTCTTGGTCACCTTTTAAAAAGACACGGGTGTTGTAGGACCACATTTTTCACATTTATACATTTTTACCTTACGAGAGACAGGGTTATGCAATAATTCGTTAAAAATTTCCTCAACTCTCAGAATCGAAAAGAAGGGAAAACACTTGCCATCTGGTCAACCATCTGCTCCCACCCCCTCGGAGAGGGGCCAACACTCACACCCCGCTCCTGACCGGCACCGCGCGTCCTTCTAGAAGGCATTTGATGAGGAAAAGAGATCAACCGTGCAATATCTGCCACGAACAAAGCAAATACATCACGGACAACCTCCTTTCGAACATCTCAGAGCAGCTTCTGTGACCCCGCTCCTCCGGCTGCCGGGCGTCCTCCTGCAGAGAATGGGGGGGTTAACGCGCGGAGAAGGGGGGCCCCAGGGGATGCGCTGCTCCCTCAGGGACCCCTCTGACATACCTGGGCGTGGGAGGGAACCACAGCCCCAGCCCCACCCCCCCACCCCGCAGGCGCGAGCCCTCCACCTGGGCAGCGAGGCTCACTTCTGGAAGAGGACTACCTTTCCCGGCTCCTCAGGCAGAGAACAAGGGACAAGTGTTCCTCGCCCGGCACAAGAGACTCAACAAGAGACTCAAGATCGGAGGCTCATCAAGGACGCCCTCAGGCCGCAGAGCGGTCTTCTGGGCGCCTGTGGGTCAGAGCGCGCGGCCTGCTGTCTGTCTTCAGGCACCTGGGAGGTGCCCCGCGGCTGTGCCGCCCTGGGAGCCGGCACTGCTCACCGGGAGGGGCTCCTGAGCTGCAGAAGCAGGGCGGCCGTGCCCGCCACGCCGCGACGCACGGCCCGTGGGCCGGCCACCACACAGCTGCCGCTGCTGCCAGGGCAGTCCCCGTCCGGGGAGGTCTCCGATGGGGGACAGGCCCCAGGGGACGAGCGCAGCAGGAGCCGACCACGCGCCGAAGCCCGCACGGCCCGGTGCCGCCGCGAGGCTGCTGTCAGTGCCTCCGCCCGGTCGCGGGCGCTGGGCCTCAGAGGTGGCGCATGGCACTCAAAGAGAAGTGTACCTGGGTTTTTCGTTTCCAACAAAGCGGAAAAACACAGATACCCTCTGTTCCAGTGCCAGAGTGCAGCCCCGAGGGTCGCCCCGAGGCCTCTCGTCCCGCCGGCAGAGCTCCGGGGGGTGCTCCGAGGGGGCGAGGACGCCATGCCCGCTATGCACATGCTCTGCGGACGACCAGTCACTTACCCAGGGAGGGCTGAGCCCCAGCCCCGAGGGCCTCTCCTCCCAGTCGGATTTGATATTGAAAAGAGGTTGGCCAAGAATGACTCGTCATGAACCAAACGAATCCACCTGGGAAAACCTCTCTCCAAGTACCACAGAAGAGAGCTGCCCGTGGAGCCCCACGGCGCCTCCTCCGGGAAGGCGGCCTAGGATGGACGCGCGTGGCGGCTAAGAGACCCATCGACGGTGGTGTCACACATCCGCTCACTGGCACTGACTTGGGGCGGGCACCAGTGTCCCTTCCGCGTAGATGGCACATCCGTCTAAGGCAGGCCTGGAACCTGGAAAGAGCAGGGCTGGGCACGGTTAGTCCCAGTGAGGGGGAACCCCTCTCCCAGGACCCCAGGGACCGCTGCCTTCTGCCACAGTTCGTGCCCCCATCAATTCCACTGCAGACGTGTGGGTGGCCGTCCACTGGGCGAGACGTCACGGGGAGAACACACACACCTGGCCGCCACCCGCGGCCCAGTCCGCAGACACGCGCTGGGCGGTCTCCAAGGCCTACTGGTCTCTGCTGCCGTCACTGCTGCACCCTGGTTGTGGCGTGGCTCTGGCTGCTCTCACTTGAACCCCTTTCTGAGGTTGGGGACTTCTTCACCACAGTCCCTGGGGACGCTGGCCTGTGACCGCAGTCCCACCAACCGCACTTGTTCTTAGGGGTGGCATGGCCTGCAGCTGGACAGCAGGCAGCCGGACACTGAATGTCCCCGAACCCGCCAACACACGGCGGACGAGGGCAAGTCCTCCTTGTGTATACCAAGCAAGGCATGACACCAGGACCCCCCCCCCAAAGTTCCTCCGGGGCCGGGCCCTCTTCCAGGCGAGAGTTGATACCGGAAAAGAAGTGCACCATGTTTGTTTCGTCACATAAAAAGCGAAAATAACATGGGCAACTTCTTCTCAGGCACCAGAGGACAGTACGGCGGGCCCCGTCCGCAAGGGCTCCCTCCGGCAGTCGGCTGGTGTGAAGGGACACTGAGCCGGGACAGCACAGGGGCATCTGGCCCCCTGAGGAGGTGGACGCTGCTCGCTGCTGGCAGGGCGGCGTGTCTGGGAAGCCCCCGCTGGTGCGGCCGACCCTGCGCCCAGGCGGGTGGCGGGGGGTCCTCGCCGTGGGTGCAGCTAGCCAATCCCAGACAGCCTCCGCCTCGGGGGCCCGGGAAGTCCTCTTGGGCAGAAGTCTGGGAGCAGCGCTGGCGGCTTCCGGAATGACTGCTCTCAGCTCCGCAGCTGCTCATGGAAAGCATCCTCTCACAGGCGACGGGACAGTCCTGGGCCCTCCAAGGACATCTCCGTGAGTCAGTGAGGCTCCTCTTGGAAGATGAAACCGAGGACATCGAGTTAGACGGACCAAGCCGCCTGCTGCACCTTGCGTGGGCTCGACACCCTGTGTCCCTCCTTGTGGTGCTCCTGGTTCTCAGACACCAGCAAGTCCGACGTGACTGTGACAAATACCGCAAACCCATCACAGAACGACACAGAGCAGCAGGGACAAGGAAGTGTTGTCTTCCCCTGGGTCAGCGTCACTTCCGGGAAGTCCAGGAAGACAGGTGCCCTGAGGTCAGGACCGGTCGGTCAGGGACGTGTTTGGGAGGCGCCGTCCGTCCTTCAGGTGTCCCCAGTCCCAACGGCCCATTCCTGGACACAAAACACATGGGTCATGTGTTACTCGTAATTCATCTACGAAACACCAGGACAATACTTTTGAAGTACAAAGTAAACCCACAAGAAAAATTCACTTTTCTCCAAGCCCCTGCCTTAGACAGGATGCTGAGGAAAGCTGAACCAAGAGACGCACATCGCTGAAGAAATGGAGGCTTTCCCGTCACACGGTGGCATGGGGTCATCTGTTTACGCCCCAAGTGGGATACAACCCAACTCAGAGGGACTTCAACAGAAAAGGAACGGAGAGGCCGGTACAACGGAGAACGGCAGAGGCAGGGTGAGAGTCAGGTAGGGTTCGATCCAGGGGCTCCAACAGCCTCACCCAGGTCCTGATCTCTCTCTAATTCCCAGTATTGCCGTTTGTGGTGCAGGCTCCCCACTCTGGGTCTGCACAGGCCCCTCCTGCAAAGTTCCAGGCCCATCCCTCTCGGTCTTTAAGGGGCTGTGGGTGCTTCAGACTCACTTTATCCAGTCACCTGGCCGAGGGGCCGTGCAGAGTCTACTCTGACAGCACCCCCTGGAGAGGGAGAAATATGTCCCTTCCCAGAAGCCTCGGCGAACATCTCCTTGGATGTCATTGGCTCCGTGGGGGTAGGGGCCCATCTTTGAATCAGCAACAGCAGCAAACAGAGAGGGGTAATGTAACTCTCTTAGCCCTGGGCAGGTATGTTGCGGTGGGAGCAGGGGGCATCAATCCAACCCAAACCGTGGGGTGGGAATCGGGGAGCTTTCCTGAGCTAAGTCAGGGGACACTGAGGGAGCAAACATGCGGCACCCCCGACCGGAACCACAAGCACCAACGCGCACGCCCTGAGGTCGGCGCTCCGCCGGGGACGTCTTCACGGCGGAAGTGGGTACCGAACAAGAAGTGCACCGCGAATGTTTCGTCACAGATACAGCGAAAAAGACACGGGCAACTTCTCGTTAAGTACCGCGGGTCAGACCGTGGAGCGACGCTGCTTCTCGGGAGTCGGGGTCGCTGCCGGCGAGCGTCCTGGGAGCAAAGGGTCTGGAGAGCGTGCCGGGGACACTCCTGCGTGGGGCGGCGCTGAGAGGCCCTCTCAGCGGCCCCTGTGGATGGCGGACCCACGGCTCCACCTCCTCACCAACCCCCACGGCCACACCCTCTCTGGCCTTGGACGTGAGACTTGTTTAGGTCGGTGACCATGAGCAGGCATGTGTCAGCCAGAAGTGGTCCCTGGGCCCCCACTCACCTTCTTGTTCTCCTGTATCACCGCGACAACAGTGTGCCATCCGGACCAAGAGGAAGGTGACAGAGAGCAAGTCCCACCTGCGCCCCCAGAGGAGGCCTCGTCTCCAGAAGTCGTCCTAGGCATGGAAGGGTGACCTGGGATCAGCAGGGCAGGAGACACACGTGCCCCACTGATCGTGTGCCCTCGGGGGGCTGCCCACACACCCACACGCCCACCCACACTGAGGATGGCACCAACACCCCTTCCCTGAAGCTGGGGGGTCTCCTCCAGAGGGCATCTGGGGCAGGACCAGACCCTGAAGAGCAGCCAGGCGGTTTGGGTCGTCATGAGCCACGCCAGGCCGGACCACAGACCTGGAGACGATGACAAAACCTCTTTCCCCAAGTCGTGATCACGGACTTGGAGTCGGCCCAGCGAGAGGCTGGATTCCAGGCGGTGGCAACTCGGAAGTGGCGCGTCGAACCCACACACTACGTGGTCCCCCAGCCGTTCACTCACCTGTGGCACCGTGACACCGGTGGCCCATGTCCCAAGCAGGACATCCTCCAGGGTGGGGTTTACTACTGAAAAGAGACGGACCACGTAACGACTCATCACACCCACGGCCAGCTTGTCCAGGCGCCGCAGACCGGGGCTGACCCCACGGGCTCGGGCACCCCCCGGTGCACATGCATCCTGCCGACGGCAGCCGAGCCACAGGAGACACATGGCCTGTTCTCGGCACGCGCTGTGGGGTGGGCCTTCCCTGGCTGGGGTGTCGATCCCAAGGTCCCCTCCCTGCCACCTCCTGTGGCCAGGCTCGTGGACCCTCTGGACAGGGTGTGACACGGAAGGGAAGGCGGGTCACTGGCCATCGCTCATCTCTGCGTCCAAGAAAGTGGGGGGGGGGCGTCCCCAGCGCCAAACCCTCTCTAAACACAGCAGATCACACCTCAGACCCTCCTCCATCTCCTCCCAAGCTGCCCTGAGCACCAAGATGTCACGCCACAGATGGACTGGGTGCTGATGGATAGTCACACGGGTGACCTACATCACGAATGAAGTGCACGTCACCGGTCCACCATCCCCTCAGCCACCCTGGAGAGCGGTCGGCACTGCCGTCGCTTTGCTGCCGGTGCCGGTGCGTCCGGAAAGCCGCCCGAGCGGGGCCTCACGCTGCCGCCTGCGGTGCCACGGCCGGCGCCTCCCTCACCACAGCCACACGCGCCTCCCCCCCAGGACCTGCCCGTGGGAGCCCTGTGTCCGGAGGGCTGCCCTGCCCGCCGCCCCACCCCAGGCGCCTTCCTCGCGCCCTCTCGGAGCCGGCAAGGTCCCTTCCCTGAAGGCCGCATGGGGGGCGGGAAGTGCCTCCAGGGTGGGAAGTGATACTAAAAAAGAGGTTTCCCGTGTATGTTTCATCATAAATAAAGAGAAGACAACACGGACAACCTCTCCTTCGAGTATCGAGGATGAGCGATGATCAGAAACAATGAATAAATAAAAACCCGAAAAACAAAACTGCTGAATCTTCACGGATGCTCGTGTCGCCCGCGAGACCTCCTGAGCCTACCCTGCACCAGGCAGACCAGAGGCCATGAGCCCGAGGCGAGGGCCCTGGAGCGCTCTCTGGGGGTCAGATGGCACACCCTCTGAGACCGCGTACCGGAAAGAGGTCACCCAGGAGAGAGCCTCCCCCGGTGCAGAGAACGGCCGGGGCCCCGCCTCTCCCGGGGAGCTGTGCTGATGGGGAACCCTGGGCTCCTTGGGGAAGCGGCCCCAACGATGGTTGGCACATCAGGTGAGAGTCTCCGAATAAGCCTGCACCCCGTGGCCGGGAGGCAGGGGGTGGGCTGGCACGCGGCCCCTGCGTGGAATTGGCCGCGGGTCCACCCAGCCTTCCGGGCAAGGTGGGATTCTGAAACAAGGTGCCCGGGCTCAGGTGGGTCAGTAGTAAAGGGTGCGCCCACCCCAACTTCCTGCTGAGGGAGGGTCAGCTGGAGACAGGGCCAGCGCCTCACCCACCCGCTGAAACGCCACTCGACACCTTCCGTTTTCATCAGCAGAAAAAAGGAATTAAACACGAATTTCTTCTCAGGAAGTCAGTTCGCCAACACTTGTGCCAACTCTGCATTGAGCTGGCTTTTCTGTTTTTCTGCATAAGTCCTTTCACCATGATGGGCTCCTTGTAAGGGGCACTGGTATCTCCAGACTCTTCTACTACGGAGAGGCCAACCCCGATCTGAAGAGAGAGACAGGAGGCAAAGCGAGGGGAAGGGAAGTCCAGCTTCCTCTCCCAAAGCCGTGCAATAAGCCCTCCCTTCTCTGCTAAGCCAGGCTCAGAGCGGAGGACCCCATCGCTCCCAGCTCCCGCTAACCCCCCCCCCCCGCCCCCCGGAGCGGAGCGTGCCCAGTCCGCACGACCTCAACCTCCCAGCCACCCGCCCTGGACGCGGTAGAGACGAGGGCCCGCCCACCGCAGGTGCGTTCCCTCACCTTTCTCCTTTCCCGCAGGGCTCTTCCCAGGTGGCAGGAAGGATGCCCAGGTACCAGTGGACGTGGAGATAGGTGTGCCGACCACCGCTGCCCCCGCCTCCGGAGAGCTCTTGTCAGACAAAGGGGTTGACCTGGAAAGACCCGGCCTTTCTCGAGAGTCCGATGCCTCCTCCCCAAACGCCACAGAAGATCCCAGAACCCAGGGGCGTGGCCTACTGCCATCCACACAAACGCACAGCCAACAACCTACCTCTGGGCCTTGTCTTCGGAGCCGGCCAGGTTCTGCCCCCAAGTTTGGCGCCACCTTCGGGACGTCCTCCTGAGGAGGATGGGCAAGGAGCGTTAGGGTCGGACGTATCATGGAGCAGGGAGCACGCGTCTCGGCTCACTCACCTTGGACTGGGGCTGATGGCTTCGGGCCGTCTCGGGACGCCTTCCGAGCTGGCTCCTGATGCTGAAGAGGGGGCAGCAGGGACAGTTTGTCAGAAGAGAAATGAATCCACCGAAGGACATCGTTCCCCGCAGGCCACTGAGAAGGACCACCCGCAGAAGTGCCGCCGCTTCCCCGACACCAGCCCCACCTCCTGAGGGCGCCCTGGGTGCGGTGGTCAGCGCCCCAGGGCCGTCCTGGCAAAACACATGGCCTGTCAGCCACCACCTGCTCCCTTCTCCCAGGTCAGCAATGATGACACAGCTCTTCCCCTGTGCGGGCATAACAACATCAAGCATCCCTCCAGATCGAAATTAAAGGACCTCCAGCATCCTGTTTGTTAGAAACCAACAGTGCCTACCCCAGACCACGCCTAAGTGCCCCCATGGTCTCATCTCAATGTTGGAACTCGCATTTCTTCCCCCAAATGCCCTCCTGTCCACAACACCCTCTTTCAGGGACCGCTGGACGCTGAGGGGCGGCAGTCCAGGCCTCCAACGCTGCCTGTCCAGAGCACGCACCCCACGCCACAGGCACACCCCCAGCACAGGGAAGGCCAACCCGAGCCCAACGCCAAGGGCAGCAAAGACCAGCCGTCGCTGTGCAGTGGGGCCGGGTGGGGAGCTGGGCTGGGCACGCACCACTTGTCCGAAGGGGGGAAGTGGAGCCCAGGCGACCTACCTGTGCGCGGGGCACGGAGGCATCTGGGGGCGCTGCCGCCCTCCAGGCGGGCAGGACGTGGGGAGTCCTCCTACGGACGGACCAGACACTGAGCGTTAGCGGGACAGGAGCTAACAGGGACAAGGACAGGCTTTGCGGCCTGCCGCCGTTCCTGACCATAGCACCCCCTCCCTGACGCTGGGGTCTGGACCGGAGGGCCTCCACGGGAGCCTCGGGTCCCAGAGGAGCAGCCCCCCAGCAGCATTTCATCCTTGTTGAAGAAACAGGCGCGAAGGAAACCCCCCTTGGAGACTACCGCTCATGCTGACTCGCATCCCCCTAATTCCTCCCCCGACTGGACACCGAGGGCCGGACGCCCTGTCAATACGGAGGGACCCTGCTGTACTAGAGCGGGTGACTTGACTCGTAAACGGAAGGCAGAGGCTTTGGGCCCGACCCCTTGTTTCAGTCGGCGGGGTGGGAGCTGCGGGCAAACCCCTCCCTGGCGCGGGGACCTGGACCAGGCCGGCAAAGCGGGTCTGATACTGGAAAAGAGGTTAGCCGGGTGTGTTCCATCCTCATTAAAGAAACAGACCCCAGAAAACCTCTCTCCAGGTACCACCGATTGACTGACAGGGATATGAACACCGCGGATGCTTCCCCGGACTTGACTTCAGTCCTGGAAGTCCAGGCACCAGGGCCCGGACGCTGCGCAGGGGCTGACCTGCTGCCATGAGCTGCCAGTTGGACGCATGCTGCCCGCCAACCACCACCCAAGAACCCCCGCGGAGCAGCCCCCACTGGCCTCCTGAGCTTCCTGCAGTGGGCATCACGGCCCGAGGGCAGTGACGCTATAGAGATGCTGGTCACGAGAGCGATCACAGGTCGGGTTAAACCCCCCTCCCCAGGAACCCTCTCTCTCTGCTGCCTGAGCCGAGGCTGGCTCCCCAAAGGCCTGCCTCCCACGGACCGCCTGGCTACGGAGGTGTGGGGGCCCAGTGACCGGTGTTGGAAGCAAAGTGCCCACACTCTGGTCAGGGGACCACTTGAGTACTCTGGGGTGGCACAGGCAGTACGCCCCTCCCCCTGGATTTGGACGGCCTCCCATCCCGGAAGCCCTCCGAGGAGAAAGACCCCGCTGAAGACAAGTCCGCGTTCGCCCTCGAAGATGCTCTTCCTTCCGAGTCCGGCAGAGCCCGGCGGGCGCCGGGCCGCTGCCTCTGCCCTCAAAGCTGGCAGGCACTTCTTCCGGCGGCTCTCCCGGGGGCAGTCGGATACTGAGGGTTAGTGGACCAGGTCACAAACGGCACAAATACAGCGTGTGCTCTCTGGTCAACCATCTCATGTATCCAGTGTCGCCGCCACTGTCCTTGTCCGCAGGGGCCCCGCCCTCGCAGCCGCTGCGCCAGCGTGGTGCGCTGAGAAGAAGGCCGCCACACGTGAGTTATCGTCATCGCACGGGACACACACACACGCACAAGCCCCGCTGAGCTGCATCGAGAGCAGAGCCAGGGCCCACCCCCCCACACACACACGGTCGATGTTAGCTCCAGGAAAGCTTGCGAGGCGGGATTAGATACTGCAAAGAGGTCGACCGTGTAATGTGCGCCATAAATAAAGCGAACGCGCCACGGACCACCTCTCTCCAAGTACCAAGCAGCGGCGGCGGCCCTGACACCGGGACAGTGGCTCCTCCTCAAAGCTGACACCACCTCCTAGAAGTCTTCCGAGGCGAGGTGTGATATCGAGAAGAAGTAGACCATGTGTCCTACGTCATAAATAAAGCGTACACACCATGGTCAACCGCGCCTTCAAATGCCGTGAAGTGATGCTGACCCTGACCCTCTCCCCCAAATTTGGAATCACCTCCAGGAAGCCCTTGTGATGTGCGCCGTAAGTTACCAGCAACCAGCAAAGGTGACAATGACCACAAACCCACGTCCAATGTCACTACCGTCTCCAGAATGCCCTGCGAGGCTGGGACCGGGTGTTCAGTGTTGGCTGGGGGACCCAGTGGCCAATGTCGTGAATAAAGCAACGGTCTCCCGCCAGCCACCTGGGACATGTGCCGCCCTGTGCCTGCCGCACGAGCCCTGCCCTTGAGCTGGCACAGCCTCCGGGAAGTCCCCTACGGCTTACTGGTGCTGAGAACCGGCGGGCCACCGCGCACACGCCGCAAAGCGCCCGTGTGCGCGGTGGCCCACCATCTCTCCGCGTGTCGTGGAGTGGTGCCGAGGCCAGACCACCGTGTCTCCCACGACGTCGGCGTGGCCTCTGCGGAGCCCTCTGCGACTGAATGTGATATTGAGAAGACGTGGACCATATTACATACGACCTAGAGACAGCGCATGTTCTATGGTCAACCATCTTTTCAGGTACCGTGGAAAGGGCTGATGTCAGAACCGGCGTCTCCCCCCGCCCCCATCGGCACCCCCTTCGGGAAGGCCTTGGAGGCTGGAGGCAGTATTGAGAAGAGGCCACCATGCACAGTCTGCGATAGATGCAGTGGGCGCAGCACAGAGAGACCCCTCGAGAACCCGGAGTGGAGGTGACGCCAGAACGAGCACTCTGCCTGAGACTTAGCACCGCCTCCAGGAAGCCCCCCAAGGTGCGTCTGCTGCTATGAAACGGTGGCCCAAGGAACATGCGTTGTGAGTAAGACATATGAAGCATGGTCACCTTCTACTAAGCATCCCGAAGCAGGACTGGTGCCTCGTCTCCGGAGGCTGACAGGACCTCCCCGGAGACCTGCGCCTCGAGCCTGGCACCGAGAAGAAGCAGACCATGTTCCATACGCAGTCCGTAAAACACATGCAGCGCGGTCCAACCCTTTCCAGGTACCGTGAGGCGGCTGCGGACGCCACAGCCAGGGCTCCCACTCGACTCTGAGGCCGGCAGCTGCGTCCGCGAGTTCTCCGGGGCTGGACTGCAGAGAGGGGAGGGGTGGCCTGGGGAGCGCGCGTCGCCGGTAGGTAAGCGTGACGGTGCCTGTCGCGGCTCCGAGTAGGGTCAGTGCGGGGTCCCGGCCCAGGCGTCTTCCCCGCGAGGACTAGACTTGAGACGGAAAAAAGACAGACTGGACACGCATCGCCAAGGACGATAACGAGCCAGCGGGTCTTCCAGTACCTGCATTGGCACCGCCGCACGCGCGCCGGCAGCGGCCTCGGCAGGGGCGCTTGGTCCCGCGGCCGTCGAGCATAGCTTGGAGGACGGTGAGAGGCAGGACGTGGGGCAGCCATCCTTCGTGAACGTGCGCGGCCCCTGGCATCACTTCTTGGAGCGCTCCGGTGGGGTGTGCCGACCGACGTGGAAGCGGGACACCTTCCTAGAGGTTGTCATTGTCCTAAGGAAGCCCTTGGAGGCTGCGTTTGACACTGAGGGGAAGACTGTGTTGCAAGTATTAACAGGTTAAGCACACATGTAACAGTCTACCATTCCGCCAAGTACCAGGGAGCACGAGGGGCCGAGGCTGCGCCGTGTCTCGGACTTCAGGCTCTCTGCCGGATGGTTTGGACGGCTGGGCTGGATACCAAGAAGCGGTTTACCGTCCCACATACATACTCAAAATGTGTGTGGGACGGTAAACCATTTCTTCAAGTACCGCACGGTGGCCGTGGTGGCTGGTGGAGGGCTGGCGTCCGCAGAGTGGCGTCCGGGGGCCTCTTCAAAGGCTGCGCTTGACGCTGAGAAGAAGCAGGTCATGGTGGGTACTAGACAAGAGCTGTGCCATCAACCATGTCACTGAATGCCACGGAGCAGCACCGATCCCAGAAAGACTCAAGATCTCCTCCCCAGAGACGGCGAGATTTCCCGAGGCAGAGCTTGACATAAGGAGAGTGAGAGTGAGTCATTTCGCGCCATGCGGGGAAGAGCATGCCCTACAGATAACCATCTCTTCGAGTGTCACGGGGACGCCTCACGTTGGGTCCGGTGGCGCCTCCCTGCAGATGGCGTCGCTTCCGGGAGCCTCGAGGATGGATTTGATACTGAGGGTTAGTGGACCGTGTTACATACGTCACAGATAAAGCGTACGCTATACGGTCTACTATCTCTCCAAGTACCACACAGGGACGCCGAGGACAGAGGTGGAGGACGTGTCCAGAAAGCCGTCCAGAGCTGGGGGGGACCAGAGGCAGGTCGAGCACAACACATGCATCATGCGACAAGCACACACAGGCTAGGAGTCTTGTCTCCACCGTCAGGAGTTGATGCTGACGCTGGAACTGGTGGCTTATCCCCAAAGCTGGCAACTCCTCCAGGAAGCCCTCCAAGGCTGCACGTCCCACTGAGCAGAAGTGGACTTAGGGATTTCACCACTCGAGAAATACTGATTAAGTGCCTACCCTGTGCCGGGCACCCTGGTGGATCTGAGGGGACGAACGGGTGGGCACAGTGGGAGGAGGGGACGTGCCACATGGACGGCTAACAGAACTGCGTGGGGCGGACTGAGCAAAACCGAGCTGTAAGACGGCCTGCGTGCCACCGGAAAGAACACCTGTCTAGTCAAACTGAGCAGGCCCAGCAAACAGTCTTGGGGCATGTGAAGCCCAGGTTGGGAGCCCTGGTTTGGGGCGTAAAAATAAACGATGCCACCGCCAGCCACGGCTGCCTGGGCCTCAGGGCCCCTCCGGGAGCTTCTCTGAGGCTGGGCTGGACAAGGGCAGGGACCACCACGCCATCTTCGTAAATGAAGCGGGTGTGGTGCTTGGTCCACTGACCCCCTAAGGCAGGAAGCTCCACCTTGCTCCGGTCCCGGCACCACCCTGGGGAACCCTCCGAGATGGGATTTAGTTATCGGTCCGAGGTGGCCATCAGTACGAACACAGGAGCTTCGCCGTAAGGAGTTATCTCTCCCAAGGCACCGAGCACGGCGGCGGTGGGCCTGGTGGGTCCCCTGACGGTAGCATCAGTTCCGTGAAGCCCTCCACAGCGGGCCAGGCTACGGGGGCGTGGCGGGCCATGTCACAGACATCTTCCCTCCTGCACGCGCCACCTGGCAACCATGTCTTCAAGGGCCATGGCTGAGGCTGCAACCGGTGCCTTGGACCCCAAGTCGTCCCCTCCAGGAACCCCGCCCCCCCCCCCAGAGGATGCCTTTCCCAGGCCTTGTTGCGTGATGCAGGCGTGACACAGGTGACTGGAATGACCACGGAGCAGCGCTGGCGCTAACCCAGTGTTCTCGTCCCCCACGCTGGCGACACCGCCGGGGTACCCTCCGAGGATGAGGTGGATACTGAGAGTTAGTGGACCATGTTACATAGGTCAAAAGTCATACAGCCTACGTTCCATAGTCTACCATCTCTTCAGGAACCATGCAGTAGTGCGGACCCCAGGACCCGAGGTTGGCGTCACTTCCAGAAAGCTTTCCGAGGCCTGGTTTGGCATTGGGAAGCCGGCCCGTGTGGACGTAAACACCCCCTGCTCAAGGGTGGGGAGCGGTGCTGGCGGGGCAGAGGCGCCACCCCCAAAAGCAGCCCCTCCCCTAGGAAGGCCAGGCCAGCTCGGAAGGAGGGAGAGGAGACAGAGCATGCAAATGAAGCAGGGCCCCCGCTTCGGCCGTTCCGCGGTCAACTCTCCGTTCACCCAAGTGAAGGGCAGTGGTTGGCTCCGCGTGGCAGGGAATGGGGCGCGGTAGGGGCGGAGCTCACAGGCCAAAGAGGCCCCTCGAGTTTTGGGGAACAGCCTGCCCAAGCTCGCCCTGGCTAGGACGGTCCTTGCCACATACCACACCACTGCTGTCTACTCAAACCACAGAGCAGTGGGCTCTCCTAGCTCCGCCCAACACCTGCACCTCCTCCAGGAGGCCCTCTCCTGGGTCTCCCCACCCCCTCTCATCCCACCCACCCCCTTGTGAATGGGACGCGCAGCTGAGAGATGGGCTGGTCTCCCGGCAAGGGCAAGGTTAGACTCCTAGGTGGCATGGTGGGAGGGTGTGGTGACCCTTCAGAGTCTTAAGGCCCCGTGCACAGCAGAGTGACATTCATGGCTTTGTACCTCCTCCCCTTCCCCTTCCCTGCCTCTGAGCCCTGACACTACCGTAGTCAGCTCAGGCCTTTGCACCCCCCAGCACCCTGCCTGTACCTCTCTCCAGCCCGATCGCGCTGTCCTCGTGGACCAACCCAGAAATAAGTTCACGTCCACTCGACACCCCTGGGGTGCTGGTGCTACGTGGTCTCCACCCTCCTGTAGCTTCTAGCCAGCTTAGCAGGGGAATCCATATCAAAATACTTATTGCAGAGCACTGATTTCAAAATTAAAAGATGCCTAAGTGTTGTGAAGGGGCAAGGAGCATTCAATAAGATCTGGCCAAGCAAGAGGGAGCTTCTCAGAAGTTTAGAATAAAAGACTAAAAAAGAAAAAAATTGAGGAGGCTGACCCAGGAAAAGAGAGGACAAGAGTTGACAATAAAACATGGAATCAGAGGACTGGGTGGAGCATGGAAGAAATAAAGCATGGACCACGTGGATGGGGCATGGACCACGTGGATGAAGCATGGACCACGTGGATGAAGCATGGACCACGTGGATGGGGCGTGGACCATGTAGATGGGGCATGGACCAGAAAGATGGTGTGTGGACCATGTAGATGGAGCATGGACCACGTAGATGGAGTGTGGACCACGTAGATGGAGAGTGGACCAGAAAGATGGTGTGTGGACCACGTAGATGGGGTGTGGACCAGAAAGATGGTGAGTGGACCACGTAGATGGGGCGTGGACCACGTAGATGGGGTGTGGACCACGCAGATGGAGAGGGGACCAGAGAGATGGCTCATGGACCAGGTGAGTGGAGCACAGGCTGAATGGAGTGTGGTAAACAAAAGAGCATCCCAGTGACTGGAGAGCCAAAAACGTGCCAATAATGAGGCTGAGGAGGTAGGTGGGGGCAGATCATTCAGACCCTTGAAACAAAGGCTAAACAGAGATTACAGATTTTACCCTCAACCCAAGGGGAAGTCCTTATCTGACGCAGAGCACAAGTTCCACATTTTCATAAGCTGTCTCTTACTGCCAGCAAAGAGAGTGCTACTGGGGGCCACAGTGAGGGTGGGGACAAAGAGCTCAAGAGTCCACAACAGGGGAACGGCAGCCGGGACAGGGTAATGGGACAGGTGGCCTGCTTGACAACAGGAAGAAGAGCATGGGACCTGTGGTTGTGTCCCAGATGGGGGTGAGGGTCAGGGAACAGTAAGAAAATGCCCAGAACCCTTGTAGGTGTCTGGGTATCCGGCACGGAAGCCAGGGGAAAGTGGTACCGCCCTGTGAGCTGAGCAACAAGTGCTGAGGCGGAGGTCGTGGGGGAGGGCGCGGGAGGAGGTCAGTGTTGAGTGCAGGGAGTTTGAAGGGCCTCGGAAAACCCTGTGGAGGAGATGCCGAGGCCCCAGTGGACTGGTGAGACTCTTTCCGCCCAGCAGTGGGGCCAACGGCCAAGCAAGACAGAGAAATACAAAGAAGCCACCAAGACCACGGCTGCTGTCAGGGAGGAGCGGGTTCCTGCGATTGTCCAGATTAAAGGGACCGCACTGTGGAGAGAGCCCCCGAGGGCTCCAGGACAGGGTAGGGGGCAAGAGGTGGCTCTTTGGAGAGCCACCAAAACAGCGATCATGAAGACTCCTGAGAGCTGGCGGATGGAGCCCAAGTTCAGGGGGCGGGTGGCAGGCCGCTGGGCCCACCTGGCCACCTCCTCTACAGGTCATCAAGGAGGGACATGATGGGAAAGGCTCTGGTGGGGGTGGGGGAGTTCACTCCGATGACTTCTATTTTCCCTGTCTGCAACTGAGAGGGAGTCAGGCATGTCCCCCCACCCTTGGTATCAGAATGCCCCTGGGCAGGGGGTGGGGCTCACTGGTTTCAGCAGACAGGGACCCTGAAATTGTCCTTGTCCTTCTGGGTAAAGTGCCATGCTTAGCCAACAACTCCCCGGAGGTCTACAGAGGTGGGCACACCCACCCCCCTACCCAGCCTCCCAACACACAGTCGCCCAGCCTGACCTCAGATGGCTGGGGGCCCTTCTCAGCTTCCTCGGGGCGGGTCATCGCCCACCCCCTCACCCGTCCACCTGCTCAGCCGTTCTATCAACAGCACACCGATTCACCGCCTCGTCCACACACTCTTCTCCCTCCCAAGTGCACTCCTTCGCACGCTCCGCTGCTCCTCGGCTCTGCGTCCTTGCACGGACTCACCCACGCAGCCTCTCAGACGCGCAGCCACGGCCATGTTTGATTAAAGCGGCCCCGACTCAGTGTCCCTGCCTCTCAGGAGCGCATGGTCCGGGTGGGAGAAAGACGGAGCCTCGGTCCACACGTTGGTAGACCGTGGAAGTGTACAAACTGGTAGGATTCCAGGCTCACTATCTCTCGAATCTGGAAACAGGAAGGGGTCCCGGCTCCCGCAGACGGGCCGGACCAGGGCGAGCCGGAGAGGCAATTCCCTGCTGCCGAAGGCAGCGGGTGGGCGGGGCGTGGAGGAGGGGGGCAGGGAGAAAACCCACCACACCTGGTCACTGGGAAGGGTGCCGATGGGGAGTGGGCGGAGACAGGTACATGCTCAACCTAGTAATCACACGTAGGGCCACGTCAGGAGACGTGGCTATGAAGAAATGTAGATACGTAACCATTTGTGTTACTATGAAGAACTATAGATACATAACCACGGTTTTAAGAAAAATACTAAAATACAAGCACTAAAAGACTTAGAAGCTGGCCGTGTAGTTTCTGAATCACCAAAGTCAAATTTTCAAAAGGGGAAGTGTAGTCTACCATCACAAAAGATGTAGGAGAGAAAGAATACAAATAAGCAGTGAGCGCAATTTTTAAGTCCAAACAAGAGAATCAAGGAAAAAATATGTAAATGGGTTACACGCCCTTTAAAAGGGAATTTTGCAATTCAAGTCAAAAACCTCAAATCCAAACTCTATGTGTCTATCTGAGACACACTTTCAATAAATTAACCACCAAAAAAAAAAAAAAAAAAAAAACAAACCTAAGGGATGGGGCACAGACAAAGAGGCAGGCCTCAACTTTCATGCAGCGGGATTCGGGGCAGCCACACACAGTCATGCACGGGCACCCCAACACCCGCAGCATTCCGCTAGCAGCCCACCCACCCCCACCCCCCGCCGACAGCACCCCGGGCATTCTGCGTATACAGCGATGGGCTCCGGTTCCAATCTCTCAGGGCAGGGGCTCTCAGGGGGCGCCCCAGGGCTCTCGGGGCCCCGCACGTCCCTGGCAGAAGGAGGCTCAAAGCTGGAGGCCACCGCCCAGCTCTGAACAGGGCAGCCTTGATTTGATCTCTTTTATTCACTGGACTTTCGGGTCATATTTGGTCTGAATAAAGGGCTTGGCAGCATCCAGACCCCAGGATTCAATTACACTTTGCTCATACTGTTTTATAAAAATAAGTGGAAGACGGAAAGATAACATTTCTGATAGCTGTGGTAAGAGCACAGATCTCATATATACTTAAGAAATTAAGAGAAAGATGGAAATCATTAGGTGGATCCAGCGTGGCCAATCTTTAGCCTCAGTAATTGAATTTAAGGCAATCAACTATGTGTTTGCAAAGAAGAAAATTATAGAAAATCCATGGAATGCTAGAAATTGTCTGGAAACGTGCAGAATATTGAGCTCTCGAGGAGCAGAATTCTTTGGAACATGCAAGTGTCTGTTTTGACTTCCAGACAACCCTTTGCCTTGAGAACAGACTTCCAGAAAGTGACGTGTGAAAGTGAAGTTGCCCTAACACAGGAACGCAAATGAGAATAAAGCAGAGACGAGCCTGCAATTTCAAACACCCAAAAGCAAAATCATTAAGCAGGTTGATGAAAACCACCTCTCAGAAATGGAAGATACAAGTGCAATGATATAACAATCACAGACATTTACATTAGAAATAAAACAGCATCCAAAAATGGGGTAGACAGATTCAAAGAGTTTCCAAAGCAATCTCAGTCCAAAAGACATCAAACGGGGGAAAAAGGAAAGGACAAATATACCTCAAACCTGGAGACAAGTCACATCATACTTAACAGAAAACAAGGAATATAAAAGGTGCTTACATCATCAATATTAGGTTACACTGTCCACAAAGCTCTAACCAATACAATAAAACAAAAGAGATATATATTATAAACTAATAGAATGAGATTGAAATGTGATTACTTATAGGGTTCTTAATTCTTTACTCAGAAAATCCAAAAGAATCAACTGAAACCCTAGTAAAACTAAATGTCTTCACATCAAAATCTGTACCCTATAAACAACATGTACACCTTAGTTTAAAGCCCATGAAACATTTACAAAATTGATTGTGTAAGGCAAAAAAGACATCGATAAATTCCCCGGAGTAGAATTTTTATGTCCGCATCCATAATCGACAATGAAATATAACCCCAATTCAATGAAAAGTATAAGCAACAACACACCACCCAAATACATTAGAAATTAATTTCAAAATAAGCTCTACTTTTGCACATTTAATTCAAATAATCATTTCTTCTAAGAAAAAGAAGAAATGAAAAGCATAATTACAAATACTTTAAAATATTGAAAAGACTACATATTAAAACTTAAGACATGCAGCCAAAATTGCAACCAGAGGCAAATTCATACCATGAAATGTTTTCATTATTAAAGAAGAATAACATGAGAGATACATGGACAGATCCATAAAAACAAGCTTCAGAACAGCAGAAAGAAGTAATCAATAAAGATAAAAGCAGATATTATTGAATCTGAAAACACACACCAACAGTTGAATTGATAAGTTTTTCCAAGAATGGATTCTTTGAAAAATTCTAAAATAGACATTCTTCTAGCTCATCTAATAAAAAAGAGATAAAGTACACATATGTAAAGTTAAGAATGAAAATAGTATACAATCATATAGGTTAAAGTTTTATTGAAAAGTAATATTTATAACACTATGCTAAGAATTTTTAAATCACAGAAAAATACATTATTTTCTAGGATTAATAATAGGTTGTAAAAAGTCATTGAAGGCCCACTGTACCAGACACAGTGAGAGTTACTTTATCTCTTTACTCCTCACAGTAGTCCTTTTAGCTACAGACTCTCATTTCACCATTTAACAAATCAGGAAACTAAGAATTGGGGAGAAGACATAGTTTTCCTGAGGTCACGTGGAAAATGACAAAGAAAGAATTTAAACCTAAATTGTCTGTTTCCAATGCCTGAACATTTAAACACTGAGCTACATTAGAACAAGAACAAAAAAATTCTGAAGATGTAGAAAATATAAAGACTCCAACATATACAGAAGAAATAGGAAGAAATCTCTCAGGAGAGTTATATGGGTGAATTCTTTCAAGTTTTCATGAAACAGAGCATTTAAATGATGTATATATGGTACAGAATACAGAAAAAGATGGAATATTTTCCAATTCATTTTACAAAGCCAGCATATCTTTGATACCAAAATCAACAAAAGATAATTTGAAAAGACCTACATGAAACACCAGCAAAGCAAATTAAGTAGTCTATTAAAAGAATAGTATACCACAAATAGGTAGAATTTAATCCAAAAATGTTTCAAACTTATGAAACATTAGTATAACTCATTGCATCAACAAGTCAACAGAGAAAAATAACAAGTATCTCCACAGATATCAAAAAAAGCATTTCACAAAATTCTAAATTCATTTCTGATTTTAGTCATTTATTAACTAGAAATAAATACTTCATCAGCATTATAAAAATACATAGCCTAAATTTATTCATTATCATATTTAACAGTGAACCAGAAATGAGACAAAGGTTTCTATTATCAACCATGTAATGTTTTGGAAGATCTAGCCAATGCTATAAGACAAGAAAGAGAAATAAGAGATAAAATATTGAAAAAGGCAAAATTTGCATTATATAGGTATGAATGATTCTTTACTTAGAAATTCCAAAACGTTCAACTAAAACCTTGTAGAACAAAGGAGAGAATTCAGTGAGACAGCCAATTAACAGTAAATATATAATCTCTTGCCTACATAACAATGATAACCAATTAGAAAATACAAGAAAAGGAAATCAATTCACAATAGCAGCAATACTTAATTCCTTGAAATAAGTTAATGACAAATGATGAATTTGTCAAATTCGACAAACTGTGAATTATATACATTAAACTGCAAGATAGCATGCAAAGCCCAAGTATCAAAAATATAAATTTTCTTCAATTTATAACTTTATAAAATTCCATAGAAAATCTATAACAAGTTTTCTAAACTTCACAGTATGACTAAAATTCATCTGGAAGTATCAACAAGTGAGACTCATCAGGATAATCTTGAAAAATAAGAATGAAGGAAGACTATTGCTACCAAATAACAACACACATTGTAACAATACTGTATATTAAAACAAAGCAATACTGGTGCAAGAATAGGCAGATTAGTGAATTAACAGAAAGCCACAACAAGAAACACACACTATGAAAATACCTGGCATGTGGTAAATGTGGAAACGGGATACACAGTTGTTGCTCACAATAATTTAATTAATGGATGAGAGATTCAAATATAAAAGATAAAGTCATGAAAAAACTAGGAAAAATAAAAGTGACTGAACTCAGGGCGGGAAAGGTCTTTCTAAATAAGAAGAAACTATAAGAAAAATTTTTGATAGATAAAGAATTTCATGAACAAAATGGAATGACAAATGAAAAGTGGGGTAAAAGACATTGGTAATATACGATAGAATAAGAGTTCCTATTCTAATCTTAAGAGTCTCCCAAAAAAAAGATGAACACACCAATCGAGAAAAATGGGTAATTACCTTCCAAGGTTATTACGGTGAATTGAATAAAGGTGCTCACCTGTCCCCATGCCCCTTGAAACTGCTCATGTGAGCATGAAGACATTTTCGTTTTGAGCGGAAGGACACCGGGAAAAAGACAAGAAGGTCAAAGATGTAACTGATTCAGAGCTGGGAACCCTGCACTGGCCCCAAGGAAAGCAGACACAGAGCCCACTGTACTCCAGGAATGCACAGAATCCCAAGGATTGACAGCGCCAGGTGCCCCGAGGTGGCGGGAGATCCTGGGCCTAAATGAGATCAGGTGGTAAGAAGTCTATTTCAGAAGAAGGCCACACCCCCAATCCTCACGGACTCTGAAGTTTTCCTTAGTCCTGAGAGAAGACTGGAACTGTGTCACATGAAGAAAGGGAAGGTACTAGAACAGAGACGTACTTATATCACCTATATTTACATTCTAATTATGTCACCAGCGAGTGAAAAAAAACACATCTAACATTAAAGTTGGAAATGCACAAAGCTGAAAGAGAAAAAGCTTAGAGACTCTGTAGGGAGAAGAAATTTTCAGAAAACCCACTAATATTATCAAGAACATCAAAGAAGCAATTGCATTCATTCAACAAAATGTTATAAAATCCAATTTAGAGGATAATAAAAAAAATCTTGAAAATTAGAGATTACAGAAATGAAACCAGATCAAAAGATGAAGACAGAAAATTTCTCAGGATGGGAACAAAGAAATTAAGAGTTGATAGCCGGAGGAAAAATATGGGAATATTAGAGAACCAGTCAAAGAGACCCAATATTCTAACAATGTAAGTTCTAGAAAAAGAAAACAGATGGAAGGTACTGACCTTCCAAGGAATTGTTCAAAAAAAAATTTCCGTAAGTTAAGGACACAGGTTTTCAGATTAAAAAGAGCCTGGCAAAATGGGTGAACATAGGTCCACTTCAAGACATATACACATGAAATTTAAAACATAGGAAACAATGAAAAAATCCTGTAAGTATCAAAAAGGGAGGGGGTAGGATCACATGTAAGGGACAGGGGGTCAAAAAGGCTTCAGATTTCTGCTCAACAACACTAGAAGTCAGAAGACAATCATTTATGCTTTCTAGAATCCAAGAATAAAGATGACCAACTAGAATTCGATACCCAGCCAAACTATCAATGTCCATGGGAACTAGACATTTTCCTTTTCAGATGTGAAAGGTTTCCCAACACTTACCTCCCAGGAACCCTTTCTCACTTTACTAACAGATGTATTCTCACAAAATAGGGAAATAAACCAAAAAAGAGGGTAACATAGGGCTTCTGATGTTAGGGATCCGACCAACAAGAAAGGAGCAAGGGGACCCCTGGAAAGAGAATGAGGGGCGACCCCAAGAGAAGGGCGTGACACCCAAAGACCAACCAATCCAGAACAGAACAGAACAGGCAAGAGGCTCCGGGAAGAAGGTTCCTCATAAGATAAAGCACAAAAAAAACCCCCAAAAATCGAAACACCAATGTGTCTGAATGGATTGAGAAGCTTCGACTAAATGTGCAGTAAGTTCATTACACACCAAAGAAAACAGCAAGGAAAAGAAAGAAAGAAACAAGCAACAACAAAAACAAGACGATTATCAACTCCAGAG
Organism: Anoura caudifer; assembly: GCA_004027475.1. Classification (NCBI taxonomy): domain Eukaryota; kingdom Metazoa; phylum Chordata; class Mammalia; order Chiroptera; family Phyllostomidae; genus Anoura; species Anoura caudifer. Next base: position 103,874 of record PVKU01003486.1, on the reverse strand, counting down.
AGAACAAAAGGCCGGGAAGAAGAGGAATAAAGTCACGCGGGAAGTTGTTGCTTTCTCAAGAGTGTACACCCCGTAACAGTGATGATGTAAATACCGAACGGCAATCAAACCAAAACTGAAGAAAACACCTTTGGAGGAAGGGGCTGCGGTGAAGCCAAGGGTGTTTGTGAGAGTTAAGTTTACATCTTCTACCGGCAAAAAGTCAAGATAATGCCCAACCCCTCCCCCCCAAAAAAAAACTCAAGAAGAACAATAAGAATATTACTTAGAATCAGAGAGTTAAATGTCAGGGGGATCGGGTGAAAGAGTTCAGAGCGGCGGCCTCTGCGGAGGAGGAAAGGAACTGAGAGGGCTGAAGCCCCGAAAACAGCCTCACAGAACCACTCGACGCTAAGATGGTGCGCATGCGTGGCTTCGACTGAAATGAAATGGCAATTCAGATGCGAAGAACCAATAAGATACGGGGGAAATGCTCTTATCAAAGTAATAAAAGAACGAAAAATGAAGAGAATGAAATACCATGTTTTGACAAACTAGCACATGTTAAAAACCTCAATAATTCCTAGGGGAACAAGGCGCTTCTTCAACTAATTCTGAGCCTGTAAGTTGCTACACGGTTTAAGGAGGTCCATTTGGCCAGGCAGCGCTCACGCCCCTTGACGTGGTCACTTCCCTTTCAAAGGCCCTGTGGGCAGCGGGGGCGTCTGTGCAGTCGCATGGAAAGACGCTCACCCTGCACACACGCCCAGGTTTCCAAGGTCTGCAGGCCTGGGCAGCGTGGACCAGTTAAACCAACTGGGACCTAGTCATGTGCTAGGAGGATACTATGTAACACTGAAAACATCACAAAACAGGAAATTGCTTAATGGCATGGGAAAGCATTGGGAAGCTAGAGCGAGGTGAAAAAGTTAAGACAAAGATGAGCCCACTTAAAAATATGCGCACGCACACACGTGTACAGACACACACACGTGGACACACACGTTCTCTCTCTCAGGGAGTTGACAGGGGCAAATGAAAGACAAGAGGCCGGCCACCACGATGCTGGCAGTGGCCATCTGAGGGGAGGGACTGGACTATTCTTTCTGGCATTTTACGATAGAGATGTATTTAATTTTTTGTTTAATTTCTTTCTTAATGTGAAAAGTATTATTTTTTAGAATTATGTTCAACGAATTTCAGTTATTAGCTTGCTGGGGGACCCCACAGGGCCCCGGCTTCCCCCACTCTCTATGATGGCCACTAGCTCACCAAACGCAGTGGCCGGCCCTGCTGTGAGAAGATTTGCTTGGGGCAGGAGTGTGCAGGGGACCCTGAACCCCAACTCCAGCAGCCAACAAGGACTCTGGTATCTGGTCAGCTGCCAAGGGCACACAGCCCCACCACTGGGCTTGACCAGAGACAAGGAGGGACAGCGGTCTGGGGTCCAGCCCCTGCTGACCTCCCCTCTCGGTTCACCCTCTCCCTCAGTGGGACCTTGGGCAACTTCTGAGCAGCTTCTCTGGCCGGCCCTGCCGCCCGCTCAGATAAGCAGCTGCCAGAACGGGCCCCATCTCCCCGGGCCTGCTCCAGGTGGGCAGCGCACGCACCTGGGCCCCTCGGCGGCCTACCCGCAGGCCCCAGCCCATCTCTCATCGCCTACAGTCTTTCCACAACCCAGGCCGGCCTGGCCCCTTCTCCCGGGCACATGTGCTTTGCAGAGTCACCAGGAGACGCAGAACTCACCCAGGAGGCCAGCATTCCACCGTGCGTCCCAGGCCGCCTCCAGGAAGGCTTGTGCTCAGGCAGCCACACCTCCAGGTCTCCTTGCTCCAGGCGGACCTTTCAAGGCAAGAGGGTCTCGTCACCAAGCCAAGCCAAACCAACCGTTTGAGTGCGTGTGTGACCCGCGGGGCACAGGGGACACGTAACCACTCCTGGACGGGGACCCTTGGGTGCAGTGAGGCCCAGTCCCGGGGAGGGGACACTGCGCCTTCCTGCGAAGGGGACAGCTGCAGGAGTTCCGTGCGGGGCAGGCTGGAGAGGCGGAGGTGTCAGGGAGCGGCTCCCAGAGGACAGAGCTGCTGGGGGTGTGAACTGGGGACTCTGGAGCAGGGGGAGGTTGTGGGCGGAGCCCGGGGCTCCTGGGGATAAAGAACACGGGGGAGGGCATGGATAGGGGGCGGGCAGAGCAGATCAGGGCCCCCCTGGAGTTCCTGCTCTCGCTGCTGTCAGAAGTGGCTGCGGCCCCCGGGGTGCATCAAGCTCAACTGCTTACCGCCGTCAGTCCCTGAAAGCTCTTTGAGTTTTTGACCTTTCCTCAGCTTTTCAGAGACTGAACGCACCCACCCACAAACCCACCTCAGCTCGGACCCAGAGCTAAAACCCTAACTGTAGCTTGCACCCCCTGTGCCGGGTGGCCCTGCGGTCCCCTGCCAGCTCTGACATCGAAGGACGAGACCCGCCCTGGCCACACCCCTGCCGCTGGATTCGGGAGCTGAGCCGTGGCCACTCACTCCCAGTTCCCATCAGAACAGTGCACGCCCAGACCAGGGGCTGGGCTGGGCTCGGCCGGGGTGCAGAAACGGGCTGGCCGGAGGATGGACAGAAAGCCGTGCGCCCACCTGAGGCTCTCCCCAGGGTCATGGACGCAGAGTTTGGAAGCAAGCTTGGGCAGGCTGAGGGTGGCCCTGCAGCCGAGGGCCTGGTGGCCCAGCCAGGAGCTCACACTTTGAAACATGCCGGTTGGGGGACTGTCGGGAGCAGGAAGGGCATGTCTGGGGGCTTTCCTGCAGAGCTGTTGCGGAAGGTCACAGGGGGGTGGGCCAGGCTGGTCAGGTGTGGGCCATTCCTTCGTCCTGACGAGCAGACCGTGATACATGCTCCAGACCCCAACTCCTTGTGCCCCAGGACGCAGCTCTATGGTCACCAAGGAAGCCGAAGGCAGCCAGGGGCGGGGTGTGTGGGCGGGGGGTGCTGCAGGGACATGGGACACACCCGGGACTTGGGGCAGAGTGGCTCGCTGTGCCCAACCGGGCCTCAGTTGTCTTGTCTGAAAGGGGTCAACAATGTGGCCCCCGCAGCACCGGAGCTTTGGTGAGGGGCGAGTGCAAAGCACCCACCGGCTCTGCCAGCTCCAGGGGGCGAAGAGGGGGCAAGGCCGCTGCCTGGGGGGCTGTGCGGCGTGGGCTGGGGGCCCAGGGAGGGTCTCTCCCCTCTCACTTCTCCAGCATCTGCCCAGCACTTTCTGGCTCATAAAAACCCTTTTCCTTTGTTCCACAGGGCACCACGGAGCAGGGCTCCATGGGGAGAGGCCTCCTCTGAGGGGGGACAGCCCGGGCCCCCCCCAACACACACACACATCAAGTGTGGCTCCTCCAAGTCAGATGGCAGCCCCCAGCTGCATGAGCAGATGAACATGGGATGTGAGCCATGGGTGTGGGGGGAGGAGAGGGGGCAGTGCAGAGGGTACCTGTACATGAAGGAGAAGGGACAGGAGCCTACCAGAGTTGCAAGGACGCAGTAGGAGGACCCCAGGGGCAGAGGGAGGTGGACGAAACCCTGGACGGGGGGGTCCCCAGAGATCCCACAGGAGGGCCCGGGCCCACACACTCCACAGGACGGACCTGCACGCTGGGACTGTGTTCACCGCAGACTGAATGATGAAATTCACTTCCCTTTGATGCAGGAGGGGCTTGGAACTGGGAGGTTTCTGGTGTCTTCTCCAAAGACACACGCTGCTACCTTTCCTGGCAGAGAAAAGAAAACGAAGTCAAGAGGACGCAAGACAGCGGGACCTCCCTGCGAGGGGCCAGTTCAGCCCTCAGAGGCCACGGCCACGCTGCTGAGCCACAGTGCCAACCACGGCCCCACCGGACAGGTGCCGGGCAGAGCAGTCTGGGAGGGCGCTAAGCACGAACCAGGGCTGTCCAGGCCGGGCTGGGGCCCCGACGGGACCGGGACAGAGTGCTGCCTCCCTGCGGCCTCCGTTCCCTGGTCTCCGATGACACCCACCTCCAGGTGACACAGGAAAACTTGGTGACAAGAGGCATACTGTGACGTTATTCACTCTTTCTCCTCAGCGCTGGGACACTCAGCGTCTGGGACAAAGCCCAGGCCCACCTGGGGCTCTCACACCTGTCCCACTGATTTCAGGACCCCCACTCTGGCTCCAGGAGGGTCCGAGGCCTCAGCCGAACAAAGGCTTGAAAGAGGAGCGCCAGAGGGTGACCGAGCTCACTCAGGTTTCCTCAGAGCCGCAAACCAAACCGCGGAATTCTGCAAACCTCCCCCACTTGTTTCCCATCTGCCCTCCCTCTCAGAGGGGAGGCCCCAGCGACCCCACAAACTGGACGCCCCCCTGGCCCGCGGCCATTGGCTTTCAAATTTGGACACGGGCCTTCTGCAGAATGTCCGGTGTCAGGCCCTGGTCCTACTGCCCACATCCTGTCCACACTCCCTGGGGGGTGAGATGTATCCAACACAGGAACGAAATCCCCGTTGTGCACGGAATGAAAATGCACGCCCTCCCTGGCAATTTCAAGGAGTAAGGTTACACATCTCTTAATGAGATGCAGGTGCAGGCAGAGGAGCTGGCTGGCTGGGGGGTGGGGGCAGGTCTCCGGAGAGAGGGGTGCGAGGGACCCTGGACAGTGCCAGGAACAGAATTTGTCCCCAGCGTGGCCTTACGGTCACTTTCTGTGCTGTCATTCGTTCTGTCCCTCAGCCAGGGTTCTTCCAGCCCAGGACCCAGTTGGCGCAGGTTCTGGGGCCCCTGACACTGAGCACGCAATCAGGGAGCTCGAAGCTGTTTGGGAAGGCAGATACCTAAACAGGTCACGTGCAAGCCACAGGAGACGTTTCTGAACAGAGGGACCCCCAGACAGATGCTGAAGGGGCGGGACTGAGGTTGGAGGAAGAATGAGGGCAGCACGGGTGGCCAGCTGTGCTGTGGACACGACAGCCATGGTGGCAACAGGACAGTCCCCTGGGCAGCCCGCTGAAGAGGCCCCGAATGCATGGGGTGGGTGGAGAGAAGGGGAGGGGAGAGGCCAACATGTAGCCATCCTACCCCGAGTGGGTGAGTGGGCGGCACATCTAGGAGCCATACCTGCAAGTGGACACGCCCCACCAAGCACCGACAGAGCCCCCTTAACCAGCGCGGCGCCTGGGGGAGACTGCGCCGGAGCTGCACAGACCCTCCCGTCTGCTCCCCTCTCTCCCCTCCAAGGGCGTCCCCACCGGCCTGGCCCCAGGGGCAAAGCCGCCACCAGCTCTGACCACGGCTACAGGCCTGTCCTATACCAGCGTTGCCCCAAACGCAGGCAGGGACCCGCGCAAGCTCCCCGTAAGGGGCCCAACCCGCCCAGCCGAGGGGTGACGCAGCCCTGGACCTTGGGCTTCCCCTCACCATGGCAAGTGGGCTCATGAAATTCTGCCGGAAGCATCTGTTTGCCACCCATCTCCCACCCGGGACCGGGAGCGCCACGAGGGCAGCGCGGAACAGGTCTCATTTCTCGCCAATTTACACGCCAGCCTCTGGCACGGCAGGAAGGGCCACAGGTTGGTTTTTTTTTTTTTAATAAATGGAAGGACAAAGGCTCCAATCAGCAAACATTCCTTGGTGCCGAGACCTTCCGGTGGGCCCCAGCGACACAGAGAGGGAGACCTGCCCACGGGAAGTCGAGCGAGTCCTTGGGGAGCTGCGGTAATCAACAGGTCTCCCCAACGATGTAACAGGGGCTGGTCAGGCTGCGGGTGAGGCGTGAACGGGTAGCGCGGACACCGGGATGTGGGAGGTCCAAGGAGGGGGGAGGGGTGGGGAGGAGCCAGCGACATCTGTGAGGGCTTTGCACAACACTGAGTGGCCAGTGGGACGTACCGGATGAAAGTGATCCCGGGGTGTTGCGTGCTGCATTTACCCAGGAATTCTGGGGGCGTGAGGACTTAACTCCTGTCTCCCATACCTGCACACCCGCCGGTCAAACCTCGGATTCCAGCCCAAAGGCTCCGGTGCGGACCCGCTGCCCACCCACCCTGTGCTCAGAGGGCCTGCTATCCACCACGGTCTGAGCTCCTTGCAGGAGGGGCTGGAGCTTGCCCGGATGGGAGGCAGCCGACCTAGAAGACTTAAAATTAGGGCCCCAGACACCCAGACTTTACAAAGGGAGGTCTACCTGATTCAGGTCAAAGCAAGAAGGCCATGGATGGGTCTGCGCTGCCACCAAGTCCTCGTGAAGGAGAGAGCTGTACGCCAAGGCAGATGGCCAAGGACCATATCCAGGCCCAAGGGAAGGATGCAGGACGGGGAGTGGGGGGTGGGGATCCAGGGTCAGGAGCAGCCCAGACAGGACAGGACGGGGAGTGGTCAGTGCGAGGCCCCGAGCGGGTGCTGCAGGGGAGGGGGAGCATCTTGGGCAAGTGCCCCACAAAGGTGTTGCAAACTCACCTTTCTAGTTGTCTGTTGCGATGTCTTCAGTGTGCCTGGTCTGGGGTGGCCCGCCCCGTTCAAAGTGGCATTCTGGTAGAACTTAGCTGAACTCGCCGTCCCTCTGGGACAGGGGCATTCGGGAATCACATCCATTTGGAGGCTTCTAAATAAATGCTGTTGAAATCACCGGTTACAGCTACTTCGGCCAAGTGTTGAGGTGTCTGGTCCCCCCCAAGATACCGCAGTGTGTACAGAACACAGACCCTGCAGGGGCCTCAGGACGAGCAGCTGTTGATAGACAAGTTCAGTTCACACAGCGATCCAACCGGCGGGCATCGCTGCCCCCACCTAACAAGTGAGCTGGTTCCCGGGGTGCACCACGTCCACCCCAAAGTCCCACAACGAGAGGGGGAGGCAAGGAGTGGGCCTGCTCCCTAAAGGCATGAAAACAATACCGGGCTATTTTCGATCTCCTGCCTTGGCAGAGGCCGGAGCAGCTTTCGGGAAGACCCAGGGCTCCCATCCACCACGCCAAGCCAACGTTGCCCAAGGATGGGCCGCTGCCCGGGGCTGTCAGGGCTGCCAGCCTTCTGTCTCACTGTCTGGCACTGGGCGCAGAGAGCTGGACTCCAGGGAGAATCTGGACTCGTGTGGGAGGCCACCACCAACCATCTGACACGCAACACCCTGCCCCACGAAACAGCTCCCCATCCGATTCAACAAAAGCACGTGTATTTTTAGTTATTCGTTCATTCATTCATTCAGCGCCTCCTAGGCTCAGGGCTGAGCAGGCGCTGGGGACAGAGAGAAAAACCTGACCCATTTCCCGGCTCTAGGAGCACATTGGATTAGCAATGACATGTAAACAAGTGCTGACGAAGGCGTCCCAACGTGAGGTCACTCACTTGCCACCTCGCACATGGACCACAGACTCATCCCCTCCCTTATCAACGCACTCACTCACTCATTTATTGATTAATTTGCATATTCACTCATTCACTCATTTAATTCACTCATTCATTCACTCATTCACAGAGCAGTTAATTTATTGTTGGATCACACACTCACTGACTCCTTTACTCACCAATCCAATCTTTTGTTCCTTCACTCTAATGGATTCGTTCCTTCATCCATTTGCTGTTTCATTCCCATCGACTTGTTTCATTCATCGATTTACTCATTAGTTAAGTCATTCAATGTCTCCCTCTTCCATTGATTTACTCATTCATTCCCCTACTCATTCCTTGACTTATTAATCAATCAACTCATTTGCTTATTCAATGACTCATTGATTCATTCACTCAATGACTCACTGGTTCATTTATTCCCTCATTACTAATTAATTTTCACTTATCCATTAGTTCATAAACTCAGAGACTCACTTATTTATTCACGCTTCCATGACTGCATGCATTGATTGACCTACTTTCGTTCACTCACTCACTCATTCCCTTTTTGGAATTTGCACTCGCAGATCGACTCATCCATTCACAACTTCACCAGCATGCACTCATTGATTGACTTATTACCCAACTCACTGTCAATTCATTCACTCACTGGTGTTCTCCTTCACATGGTCATTCATTTTTTTTTTTTCTCATTCCATCATGGACTCACGGCTTCATTCATTCTTTATTTCACTCATCATTCATTCAACTACTCACTCAATGAATGTGTTACACGTGCTCCACCTGCCAGGCCTAGGGAAGGACAAGTACAGCCTCCATATCATGGAGCTTAGAGCCTCAGGAGCTCCTCATTGAATCAAGCGTCACCTCTTCCATCAGGTGTCTGGTCCTTAAGATGAAGCTGAGGGCCCGCCTTCCGTGCTTTGGGAAGCCCGTGTACCCACCCTATTATACGGAATTGCGACGTGTGTAAGTAGCTCTCCACCTGATCCCAAAGGGCTCCTTGATGGCTGGGACCAGGTGGGGTTCGGATGCCCGACCCAGAGCCTCGCTCGTGGGACCGAAATTCCTGCCTCAGCCTCAGTGACTGTTACTAACGCTCTCCAACAGCGAAGCGCCGTAACGATTTAAAACGGGGAGCGCAGGGCCTCCTGAAGTCATCTCCAAATAAATCGGGTCTTGATTTATGAAGACCTTAATTTTGGCATAAGCTCTCTGGGGCTTATCCTAGAGACAGGGGAAAAAACAATCTACATACAAGGCAGGCAAAATGCCCAAATTATTCAGTGCACCATGCAGATCACTGCCACGCACTGTGCACTCTTAGAATGGAGACGTGAAAGATGAATGTTTCACATCAAAAATGTCAGCAGTGCAGACTGTAATAATCACAGCCCCTGTTTCCAAGCATGTTCTCATCACTGGTCCATGATTTTGCCTCATGTAATTTACGTTTTCATAGACTGATTTACTAAACAACTGCAGCCGCCGCCGCGTCCGTGCGCCCGGCGAACCGCCGGAGCGGAAAGAGCGGATGCTTTAACATCTGCGTCGATCCTCGCCGCTCACAGGGGCAACAGATTACACCTTTCCGGTGAAACGGCTTTCAGAGACGCGAACTTGGGCTGATCGGCGTTCTTGTTTTGTGAAATTTTCTCACTGGAATGCTCTTGGTCACGTTCATTTTATTTGTGAATTTTTCCTCGTTTATTATGTTGGTCGGTACCTTGTTTTCTAAAGTCAAGTCAATCGCCGAGACTCCAGACAAGTGGAAGCAATCCGACTGGTGTTTAAATCTCTCTGTGTACTCCTTACACAGAACGGTAGCATCATCAAGCCAAGTTAAACAAATCCTTGTTTCATAAATGATACAGCACTGACCATGAGTGGACATGGTAATTTTACCGGGATATTTACTTTTCGTTTGTTTAGCAAAGGAAAGGAAAATACGAGCAGCCCAAGAACAAGCTCTCTGACCGAGACTGGAAAGTGTTTCTAATCGTCTTAACAGAAGATGAAGCAATCGGAGCCGATTTTTATAACAGGCCTCGGTTTCACCAAATGAGTTAACCGCGGCCCTTAACACCACGAATTCGTATCAGTCCATATGCACAGTGTTCTCTGATTTGATTTCATGATGGCATGAGGCCAACTGTTCTTTTCAAACAATGTGATCATAATCCATAAACGAAATGACCAAACCAAGAACACGAGCGGAATTGACGACTTACCCTGATCTGTGCTCTCCTGGCCCCCGGGGCTTCATGGTCAACATCATCGTCACTAAGTAAGGACTCAGACCGCCAAGACGCAGCCACCCTGGGACACAAGACAGATACAAAACAGGACATGAAACACACTCGGCGTCTGTCCGTGCTTTGCACTGATTCATCTAGTTAACGTTCGTGTAATTTCACTATTATGTAGCCATTGTGTACACCAGGTAGCATAACAACTTTAATTTTTGTTTCTCAACAGACTAAGGTATTTCAGAGCTGAATTCCCAATAGCCTCAAAACTAATCCGTGTGTTGAGCTCTCTTCTTTACTTACGAATACATTTTTATTATCCATTCATTTATTCACTAATGATATAAAATCAATACCCATGAACCCTGTCAACTAAACTCACTTTCCTGAGATTATGCCCCCAGAAGTCACACGCCAGTTCTCTTTTTGCAATGGACCTCAGTGGTTCAAAGGCTGATCATAATTTCCATTCAGATGCATTCCACTTACATCATTGGTCCGGAGTGGCTCTTCCGCATTTAACTTAAACCATTTTGGGATGTCGCAGTGAACATCCATCGACCACTACCCTACTCTGCAACTAGAAAACCAGCTCCCGAAATGAGAAATAGCCTCGGTCTTTATCGAAAGGGGGATGTTTACATACAAAAACTCATGAACACAGACAACAGGATGGCAGCGAACAGAGGGACGGAGGCAGGAATGAAGTAGAAGAGGGTGAAGGGGACAAGTATGTGGTGACAAGTGGAGATTCAACTTTGGGTGGCAAATACACAATGCAGTGTACAGATGATGTATTAGAGAACTGTACACCTCAAACCTACAGAATCTCATTAACCAATGTCAACCCAATACACTTAATAAAAATTTTTAAAAATTCAATGAGACAAAAACATAAAATGACACATTGAAGCTTTTAAATGGATGGGAAAAACTAACTTTTTTCTTGCACTTCATTTGTGCTGAATTGGATTAATCATACGCTTTGGTTCGTAACATATTCTCCTCATGAATCTATATGTGGCATCTAAAGATTTAATCACATTTCTTTTTTTTTAAAACGATACACTGGAAACCCATGGACTAACCACTCAGTGCAAGAACGTTGTTACTTACATAGCACGACGCACTCCTTCCCCGGAGGGTAGGGCAGAGACCCTCACGACCAGAGAATCGGTTAATCAGCTGTGGGGCGCCCCGTCCTGCGGAATGTAAGAAGATACTGGCAAATGAAAAAGCCTAGACTGGGATTTAATTCACTGAACATCAGGCAACCACGGAAGAAATTAATCGTAAACAATGGCTTATGTCACATCCTTATCTCTGGCTCTTGAATGGACCTCCATTTTATTAAAGTATTCATTTATCCACTTTAAAAGTATAATAAATGGGCCCTGACTGGTGTAGCTCAGTGGACTGAGCACAGGCTGCGCACCAAAGGGTTGCCGGTTCAATTCCCAGTCAGGGCACATGCCTGGGCTGTGGGCCGAGTCCCCAGAATGGGGCTCTCAAGAGGCAACCACACACTGATATTCCTCTCCCTCTCTTTCTCCTTCTGTTCCCCCATCTCTAATAAAAATAGATAAAAATATAATAAACGCCCTCCAGCAAGCCACCCAACGCCAGAACCAACAGGGCCACTGCTGCTGCTGCGCTGAATGGGCCCCACCACGAACTTGCCCTGAGGACAGTCTCACCGCTGGTCCTTCGCTGGCTCCTCTGAGTCTGCGCCCAGCCTTCCATCGCGCTGAGTGGCCCGACAGCCCACCCGGCCCAGACAGAACTCGGACCCTGACTCACACGGAACCTTCGGGGTCTCGGTCACTACAGAATGGTCGTGGGTCTGAGCGGTCTGTTCTGTGGAGCAGAAAACAGAGGGAAGAAAGGAAATCATGGCAATCGTTTTAATAACTTGAAAAATTTTAAATAAAATATGTGGGACTATCTGTTGCCAAAAAAGGGAAGAGAAATGAAAGTGTTTCCGTTGCCTCACGTTCCCCCTCGATCCACATGCTGTTGGGGTACCCGCTGACTGACTGATAGAATCCTTTATCTCTGTTTCTCTTAGTAAAATCGGAGCAGATGAAAAGAAGATGGAGACATTATCTCCATTATTCTAACATTTCTATAATTATTTAGTTATTTATTAACTTGTGGTAAGACATTTCTTTTTCTCTGAATAAAAATCAAGTTCAAACTTGCACTGACTGCTACCTACTACGGTCAAAACTGACAAAATGCACGGGGTCCATGATTTATTTATTAATTTACCCAAATTGCAGTCAGGACACTCTGCCCGTGCATTTCTGACATTGTTTAAGGGTTGGCTCCGGCAGGGGCGGCGGGAAACTGGCTCACGTCCTTTCACACTGGACCTGAGTCCTGGACACACACGCATCGCACGTGGCCCCTGTGCCATCAGGGGCCACCCCAGACCCAATACTGCCCCTCACTGTCTTCACTCGCTTCTATGGGCTTATCGCTTATTTTACTACTAATAATTCTTAAATGCCATCATTCACAAAAACCCAAGAAGAGTCGGTACGTCCCTAACCTATAGACAGAACTCTTCTCGCAGGGCACTGCTCATTGATCACCCTGTTTTCCTCGTACACATTGATAAACATCACGCTGACTGTATCCTGCATTCATAGCCGAGTTAGAGTTGCATTCTGAAACAGATTTCGCCCTCTCTAATGAATGATCTTAAAAAACAACACTGAACCCAAGAAAATAACTTGAACTCTTCCATTAATCTCTGTGTTCCTGCTCTACAGGCAAACGCGCAGCTCAGGTCCGCACGTCTGCGGATCGCAGAGCAGAGTGGAGGGTAAATACCGACCGGCCCCGGAGCTGGCCCTTGCTGTCCACGTTGCAGCTCCTCCTTCCCTGTAGCACTCGTCGCCCGAGACTCGTGCACACCGCCGGCCGTCACCTCCATCACCTTGACCCCCATCGTCTTCATTCATGTCTACCCGTTGGTCACGACGAATTCACCAATTCACTAAGAATACCTACGGGTCACAAAAGAAACAAGATTCTTGAATATCTGTAATGTGTCTACAAAATTACTTTCCACCTACAATACATATCTTTTATCAATGACCTCAAAATTTCCTGAAGGTTAATTAACATAATACCTCACATTAGCACCGTTATTCTTTCTGCATGTTTGGTGGTCATTGATAATATTTCAAACTTCTTTTTTAACTTTTTAAATTTAATTTTTTTATCCTCACCTGAGGACATTTTCATGTGCTGATGTAGAGAGAGAGAAGGGAGAGAGGAAGGGAGAGAGAGAAAAATCGATGCAAGAGCAGTTACCTTATATGCACCCAGACGGGATTCCAGGCGGGGGCTGGGAGGCGCTAGCGCCCCCACCTGGACGGGTGTGAACCTGAACCCAGGCATGTGCCCTGAATGGAAACTGAAGCCGCGACCTTTTGATTACCGCACGATGCTCCGACCACTGAGCTACACCAGCCAGGGCCATATTCCACTCTTCTTAATAATGCAGTGAAAACCTTTTTTAAAAGACTACAAAACCAAGAAAAGAACTGTGTTGCCCATTCTGCTCTCCAGTTTTCAAAATACAGAGGCAGCCACACAGCTCCTGATGGCCACAGGGCACGAAAGTCGGCCCAGGGATAGGCCTCCAAGGAAGACAAGGCGGAGCTGCTAATGCCGAAGACTGACACATTGTATCACTGATCTCTGAACTCCCCCTTCCTTGTAGTCAGCCATTTAGTCAGTAAGTGGTCAATTGATATCCTTTGTATTTTATTTTCTCTTAAGGAAATGAACAATATGCCACTGATGGAGAACATGAATATTGACTATTACTTATCAATAACTATACCACCCTTGGCTAAAGAGTAACGCTTTTGTACATGTATCTCCTCATAGATACTTGTTTTCAATAGACAGTAATAGCTTTTTACCTAACGCCCTATTTTTATAATTGGACAGAGTTTCACCACCTTCATGTTTACATCTATTTACGTATTTGTATGTTTCTTTGAACTAATCACAATGATGAAAACGCGTGACCATAAAGTCCAAAGCAAGACCCCTGCGTGTTCCTGCGATGTGTCCGTGCAATCGCCTGCACCGGGGCAAAGACCAGGGTCCATTTCCACTGGATCTCAGGGCTGCGGACACGTACTCACCACATACAACTCAGAGACCACTGGTGGCCACCGTGGATCTGATCTGCCCCGCCTTTATTCATGTCTACAGTGTTTATCAACAAATTCATTAACTCACTAGAAATAATTTTAAAACCCACTTATTCATGAACAGCCCTGAAATCTCCATTCTGTACGCAGAATTATTTTCACATCAGTACACCTTTCTGTAATTTAAATATCCCATATTTTTATTTTTCACGTTAATTCAACACTTACCAGTGTGCTACAGCTGACCACCTTCATTAGATGCGGGCCTTCTCAGTAACACACTGAATACCCGCCCCCCCCCCCAAAAGCACTGAAGCCCAGACAAGGATTCTGACCAACTCTGTTTCAAAAACAGGCCTCAATGTTACATTTAGACATTAATCAATGTCATGTTTCACATCAATCTAATATTTTTTATTACTCTACGTGGCCTTCTTTAATTATATTTAATATTTTGAATAATACAGTGAATACCCTCCAACAAGCCACTGAAGCCGCAATATTGATGTGACTGCCACGGGTCTCCACGCTCCGACCACATGGAGGCAGCCAGAGCACGGGGGCCGTGGAGATGCTGACAGCCGCTTCCGTGACCCGGGCTCTGAGGGCAGGGAGCACAGTAGATGGTGAGGGAATGAGACCCACTGTGCAGGAAGAGAGAGACCCCGAGTTCCTCCTGTGGGGGGCCTCAGAGCTCCAAACACAGGCCCTTTGTCATTCGCCCCTCCCTCTCGCGCCTCCCTCCCCCGCAGGCGCCCTGCTGACCCGGAAGACCACTGTGTCTCCATTCATTCCCACCTTGCTGGACTGATTAATTCACTGACTCACTGATCATCACTTCCGAGCCCCAGTATTGAAAAGCCCCACAAAGCCTGGATATTTCTAGTATAATTAGAATCATTCTCACAACAACCTGTCTCCACCTTTGATTGTTCTCACTTCTCCTGTATGTATTCATCAGAATGACAATTCAGATTCGTGCCGTACCTGTGACTAGGAAACCATTCACCTTCCCTGAGTCTATTTCACACTCTTGGTGACTACAATGAATACCCTTCTGTGACTCACACTGCCCATGTCACCCTTAGCCGTACTGGGAACAGTCGTGTGCCCTTTCCTTCTAATTAAACTTCCGGGTTTTCATAATGTCTCAATAGGGTTTCTTGGATAATCACGTACTTGTGTAATTGGACAACACCTCGCTGCATGCATCGTTATTTATACGTTCATTTATAGATTCTCACCTCTATCCTGTGATGATATCAGAGTGGAAATGCAGGGACGCCGACACCAAAAAGAAGATGCACAAGTGCTCCCAACATGTGTCCCCAACATGTGTCCCCAGCAGCCCTTCACGCGGTGGGCGTGGCCCTGCGTCGGACCTCAGAGTTCCGGACACACGGTCATTGCCCGTGATGCAGATGCCACCAGGAGCCATTAGCGATGCTATTGCCCCTCATTTTCTTTCTTTCTAATAGTTTGTTGATTAGGTCATTAATTCGCTAATAATAACATGGAAGCATTATGATTTACCAAACCCAAGAAGAGTTATTACATCACTAATCTGTATATATTATTTTTACATCGGTGTATCTCTTTGATTGATTATCCTGCTTTTCGTACGTGGATTAATCAATATAATGGTTCATATATCCCACATTTATCACTGGGATACATTCCTTATTTAATTATATTTTGCAATTTTTAATAATGCAGTGAATTACCTTAAAAAAACCACTTAACCAAGAAAATAAAACTTTGACGATTACTCACATTAATCTCCATCCTCCCATTACACAGTGGCGACCAGAGAGCCGGTGACGGGGGACGATGCTGGACCAGCTCGCGTGTGTCTGAGGAGCACAGAGCGGAGCAGGTGACGCACAGTGAGGGCTGACGGGCCCTGACCCTTGCTGACCGCGTCTCACAGACTCAGGGTTTAGATACTTCTTCTACCCTAAGGTACACACAGTTACCCTGACACGATGGAAAACTCAGTCTTGAGACCGACCCAGAACAATACACCAGATTCGCACTAACCCATGTCAGTGTGATTCTTAGCCAAACGGGAAATCCAGCTACATTCGTTTCTCCATAAATGTCTTTTCAATTTTTTAATACTACCCTTTGCCTTACCACGTACATTCACGGTTGTGCACTGCCTCGCCCTATTCTTTAAATTTTTAAATATTTGTTTAATACTTCATCAATTCCAGTGCTAATAATGTGTCTATGTCTATGAAATCAGTACCAAAACATGACCTTTGTATCGATTTGTCTTCATCCTGACATCTGTCCACAGAAACAATTTGTCTATAAAAATCAGTGAAATTTCTTGCCTAAATTATAATTGGAAATATTTCACTCCCTTCACATTGATTTCTCTGTGTATTTGTTTGCTGATTATTTTATTGATCCAACTAAACAGAAAAAAGGCATGAACATAAAAACCAAAAATAAGACCCTTATACAAATTGCTCCCTGACATCTGACGACAGCACCCCTTTTTTTGTTTTAATTTACTTTTTATTGTTTTCGTTAAACACTTGTGATCCCCATGTACCAAAATTAAAAAACAGTGATTGAATTATCTCAGTTTTTCCTAAGATAGGACATACCACTTGCAAGAAGAATCAGGGACCAGGTCCCACCACTCAGCAGCGAGGATGCACGCAACACCCACGGGTACCACTGACCGAATACCATCCCCCGTCTTCATTTATTTCTTCGTTGCTTACTGACTGATCACTACTCGTGATTTTAAAACTGAATGACGCCCCAAACCCCTAAGAAGACACTGATATCCCGATTAGGTCCCTAAAATCATTCTTACATCAATATACCTCTTTCATGAATATTTTCAATTTTTTTGAGCAATAACCAACACACACAGTTTCATATTAATTCAATATTAATGCATGGACTACCGTTGGCCCTCTTTGGTTCTATAAGGCACTTTTCTAGAAATATGCTAAATACCCTGGAAAAGAACTCGCTGAAACCAGAGAGGAACTGCGACTACCGCTCTCATTGGTCTCCGTGCCACGCACGGCCGTGGAGATGGTGTCACGGAGGTGAGGCCGTGAGGGATGCTTCCTGGGCTCCAGGAGTCCGTTCTGAGAAGCACGAAGCAGAGCTGAACGTGAGCAAGGACTAAGATCTTCTTATCTCACCGCATCTCCACCTCCACATTGCACTGACTGAGTTACTCAGGTATTTAAAAGTCGTGTGTAGAGTTTACTCTTAACCTCGACTTGAGACTCACCCAAAACAATACATTTTCTCTCAATTATTTTTTTGATTAAATGGGATGACACGGGTTAATAAGATTATACAGGTTTCAAGGGCACAATTCTATGACGTGTCATTTGTCTATCACATTGTGTGCCCAAGACCCAAGGTCAAATCACCTTCCATAACCATGTATTTGACCTCCTTCCCCTTTACTACCCACCCCTCCCCTCTGCTAACCGCCTTACCGTTGTCTGTGTGTCTGAGGTTTTGTTTTTCTTGTTTCTTCATGTGTTACTTTCAGTTTCATATCCCACATGAGTGAAATCATGATCCCCGACTTTCCGTGACTTACTCTGCATAGCCTGACATTCGCAAGGCAAGTCTGTGTGGTTCCTGGCCAGACAGATAACACCACTGATCAGCGTATTTCTTAATAAACTCAGTGTTTTCAATTTTTTATATTATTTCCTTACTTATCATGTATGATCAAGTTGTGCACAAAGTTTTACCCTTTTCCCTTCATTATTCATATTTCTTTAGTGGCTTGAAATACCCATTAATAATAATAAACGCAAAATCTATGAAGCTAAAATAAAAACACAATCATTGTATTTTCTTAACATCCATCTACAGTATCAAAGGTATCGCATGGGAACTTCGAGTTCGACACACATTATTCAAACTGCTACACCACCATCACTGGTCCATTAGAAGCCTACTTTTTCTCCATTCGCTTCTGTGTTTGTATGATTACCTCATCAACTCCGTGATAATAATAAAATATATACAGAATTCACAAAAACTGAGCACGTGAATGTCCTGAACGAAGTTCTCTCTGACGATACACTGGCGACGCAGGTTACGTGTCTTTCATCGATCAACCAGTCTCAATGTTCCGCCAATCAGCCACGGCAGTATTTTGTATTATATTCATTAGTGGCCAATAGATACCTTTTTGATAATATTTATTATTTTTAAAAATACCGTAAATAGCCCTGAACAAGGATGCAAAGCAAAACTAGACCTTTGAATTTTACTCACGTCAGTCTCTTTCCTAGTACGAAGGCAACACAGCGGTATTGATCGCGGAAGGGGACAAAACGAACTTGGTCACCTCTTCTGAAAAGTGCCAGGCAGAGAAGCTGATTAAAACGTTGAGACTTGTGCCAGTTGTTCATAGTTGTTACCATGCATCTGTATAGTCATCTAGGCATTAATTTGCAATAATATTTATTTACTTTTAACTTCATAAAATAACCTTCAAACCTGCAACTGACTTAGGCAATAATTGACAATTACACTTCCTTGTTTTTATCAAGTTTAGACAAAGACATAAAACCCTTGGTCTACTTAGAATTCTTTTAATGCATGTTAATATTCTTTTACCTTGCTACATATTAATCAAAGAATAATGCTTCAGCCTCTCCATCTTCCTCCATTTACACACTCATTTTTTAGACTTTGTAAGTATTATTAAAATCGTGAACCCAAAGACTGACACAGATGTGTGTGCCCAACACCCGTGTGCAGGATCCCTGGACCCGTGGGGAATGAACTCTTGACCTTTGGTGTGGACTGCAGAGTCCCAGGCACATGGCACCCATCACCCACAGTCGTTGTCATGGATGGTTCTTCTGGCTTTCCAGTCTCATAAACATTTATTAATTAATAAAGAAATAATCAGTAAAATCATTTCCACACAGAATATGCTGATTTCCGCATTCTATTTACAGATTAGCAATAAAACGCTTCTAATAAATGTGGTATTTTACACAGGACCATTTCCCCCTTCTCTGGTCACATTTAATCACTTTCGGAAAACACAGCGCACATCCGTAAACAAACCACTCAAACTAAGACAATGACTTTGACTATTACTCACAGGGTCTCCACACTGCTGCAACGCAAACGGAAACGGAGAGCCCGGGACCGTGGAGAAATGTCACGTTCAGCTGGAGAGCGTCCGTTCCAAGGAGAAGAGGGCAGAGCAGATGATAAAAACAGAGACTTCCTTCCACTGACCCTCTTTTACATCCTTCATGGAGGCACGCAGGCATCTGTCATTGAAGTCTATTCACCTCATTGTCTTTTGTAAAAACAAAGGACCTTGAACTTCCCTCTGACCCAGAGCATAAACACTATCTATAATTGGCCCTGACTACACAGCACCTTTCAGCAGTCATGTGCCCTTTCTTTCCCTTCGGACTTCACATTTTCAAGTTATATTAATAGGATTTACTGCGGGCCCCCCCCCCCCATGTTTTGAATTGCACAAGGCAATGGCCATTCAGCTTTATTTTTATAGATTTCTTCACTGATCGATCACTGACCCAGCTCCACGCAGGAGCGAAGATGCGCACGGAAGACCTCACTGCGTGTGCCGAAGCCCCGGCACGCAGCGGCCACCATCGCTGACCCAGAGGGCCACTTCCTCTTCATTCCTCTCTGCTTGGCTTGGTAATTAGTTCATTAATCCCCTAATGAAAAGGTGAAAACTCTATGACCCCCAAAAGCTCAACAAGACCTTAATATTCCTACTATGTATCAAGAAACATTACTACATCAATATCTCCACCATGATACTCCATTTTTTTAACATGTTTGAATCAATATAATGCTTCTTACCAACCCTGTAATTGTTACCAGGAGACAGTTTACCTTCTTTGATTCTATTTCACACCTTTTATTAACACAGGGAGCATCCCGAGACAAAACACAGGAACCGAGGCAAGGACTCTCACCGTGACTCACACTGGCCACCGCCAAGCCCACCTTCAGGGAGGTCCAGCGTCCGTCCTGAGGAGCATACAGCAAACGATAAAGCGTAGTTGAGACGTTCTCGCCATCGCCCTTCCTTCTCACAGGTTGCTCGGCCAGCAGTTTGAACGATCATTCGCTGGGCGCGTTTCCTCTCCCTTAAGGAAAACAGTAACGTCGGCCCTGCAAGCTGGCCCAGCACCTGAACACTGTCTGTGGCTTACACTGTTTGTCACCTTACACAGGGGACGGTCACGGACCGTTTACTTCTAACGGAGCTTCAGGGTTTTCATAATCTATCAATAGTATTTCTTGCACAATCACGTAATTTTATAACTGGACAATGCTTCACTGCACTCATATTTATTCATGTATAGATTTGCAGATTCTCACATTTACCCAATTTTAATAATAGAACGAAAATGCAATGAAGACTACAGCCAAAACCGAGATCCTTGTGCACTCCTGACACCTGCCCAGGGGACCCCTTCATCCAACAGGAATGAACCCCATCCTCACAGGCTGAACTCCGGCGCTGGGCACGTATTCACCATGTACGTCTCGTAGGCCACCGGTGGTCATCATGGGTCCAATACCGTCTCTTTTCCTTCAGTCACTTCTATAGGTCTATTGATTAAATCACCACTTTACTAATAATGATTTCTAAACACTGATTAAAAAAACCCTGGAGGAGTCTTTCCAGCTCTATTCTGCACATGGATTATCCTCACATCCACGTATGTCTTTCATTAATGATCAGTTTTCCATTGAATTAGATCAATATCCTGTTTCATACATCCCATGGTTATCACTGAGAGGCAGTTGCCATCTTTAATTGTATTTCAGACTTTCTAGTAATACAGTAAGTTATCTTTTTAAAAATCATGGAAAATCAAGAAAATAACTTGCACTTATGCACTTATGAAAGTATTTATATATTTTTATCTTAAAAATAAACTTAAACCTTGCATCTGCATCAGGCAAACACCAACCGCGACGTTCCGTTATCCCTCTCAACCTTCGTCACAGACGTGACTCGCTTGGTCCTCTTCTGTCCTCTCCGAAGGACACGAATGCACGCTTACCTTACTGAAGAAAAATACTTCAACCTCTTCATCGTTATTCACTTATACACTGGTTTATTTACCACTAGTACTTTTATAAATTAACTTTTAAAATTCATGAACAGAAAGACTAGGAACAAAATCCTTTTCATTTCCTAACACCTGTATATAGGCTCCCTGTAACACACAGAAGTGGACAAGATTACTTCTGTGGTGGCCCTCAGCGGTCCAGAGACACAGTAATCATCGGCTGCCACTCATGTGCCAGCAGTGACCACTGCTAATCCACGAACTCACTAACTGTAATTTTAAAACTGTATGATTCACAAAACGCCAAGGAAGGCATTGATATCCTTAATATGTACACGGAAGCATTAATGATCTTGCTTTTCACCAGTAATTTAATCAATACGAGTCTTTCCATTAAACCTGAATTCGTCAGTAGGACTCAGTTCAACTTCCTTGATGACATTTCCTACTTTTTCCTAAAATAGGGATCACCCACAGACGTGCCACCGGAACAAGGTGAGCACTTGGCTGCTACTCACGCTGGTCTCCCAGATCCCAGAACTGAGATGTCACCCCAGGGTTCTTGGTCAAGAAAGAATCCCGAAGCAGGTGGCATTCTTCCATTCTGGGGAGCAGAAAGCAGAGAAGATGATAAAAGGAGTTGAGACGTTCTCGCCATTGGCCTTTGCTTTTTATCTCTCACTTGTTCAGCCACCGGGCGATCATAAAATAATTTTTCCCTTGACGGAAAGAGCAACATTGGTCGTGCAGACTAACCTGGAAGCTGAAGGTTGTCTGGGACTCGTGTCACCCTTGCGGAGGCCACAGTCATGTCCCACTGCTTTCCAATCACACTCCAGGGTATTCATAGTGTAGTCCTAGTTATTTCTTCCAAAATCACATATTTTTATAACGGGGCAATGCTACACCTTTATATATTTATTCACTCATTCATTCTCACATTTATCCAATTGCAAACGCCCCCGATATCTGACCCAATCATTTCCTTCCATCTCTGTTTATTTGTTAATCCATTAATTCACAAATAATTTCCAGTGCTATCACTCACAAAAACTGAAGAAGAGCTTGGACATCCCTGACGTGCACAGAGGTTACCCTCACATCAGTGTATCTCTTCTGCTAATTGTCCTCAGGTTTCCACGTGTGGATTAGTCACTATAACGACTCATCTATCCCCTATTTATCACTGAGAGACATTGCCTCCTTTAATTGCATGTTATGCTTTTTAAAAAACACTTCAGCCAAGAAAATAACTTCTCCCGTCACTCACATGAATCCCCGTCCTCTCACTGTGCAGAGAGGGGCGGCCACGGAGCTCCTGCCCCCGGGGAACACACTTCTCTCAGCTCAGACGCAGCCGCCCTGAGGAGGAGAGGACACAGGTGATAAAGAAAATGAGATTATGTTCGTAACTCCCTGAACTCCAACCCTCACTGAGCCAATCATTACCAAGCAGTGAGTTCAAATAATGTGCATTTTATTTTCTCTAAGTAAACGAACAATATCGATCTAGCCACCGAGAGACCATAAACATTCACTATTACTTATCAGTAACTTTATCATCCTTCATCAAACGGTGACACCCTTGCATTTTAAATATGCATTAATCCTACTCCTTGCCTAACCACGTATTTTTATAATTGGACAATATTTCACCCCTTCATCTTTATTTAGATATTTATTGATTTGATTGATCCAATTATAAAGAGAGAGAGAAAACACGTGAACATGAAGAGGAAAAACAAAATCTCTGTATGTTCCTGCCACCTGTCTACAGAGCCACGTCAGACAGGACGGCGGCCATGCGCACTGCTGACCTCGGAGTTGGGACTCGGACGCCGCCCGCGGTCACGACGGATCCAGTGCCGCCCCTATTTCCTCATCCACTTCCACGTTGTTCACTGACTAATTCATCAGCTCACTAGCAGTTTTAAAACCCTGTTATTCACAAAAACACAGGAAGAGCCACGACACCCCTACTCTGTAAACAGAATCATTCTCACGTCAGGGTCTCTTTTTTAAATTGCGCTGCTATTCATTTAGACGTTAGTAAGTATAACGCATCAAAACACTCGGTGTATTTGTCACTGAGCTGCGGTGGCCTTCTGAGATTCTACATGAAACTTTTGAAGAACAGACTGAACACTGCAGAAGAAAAACCACCGAAGTGGAAATGAGAACGTCGACCACCACTCACATCGTCTGTCTGCGCCCCTCACGGACACGCGGTCAGAGCCTCCGCCGGGGCCCACGCTGCGTGTCTCCATTCTGAAAATGCAAAGCACAGTCAGGTGTAGGAAACCAATAAATAAAATTTTTATTCCCACGGAGTCTCAATTTCCACGATTCGTTTACTCAGTCATTTAGAATATTTATAAATTTTTCATAATGGAGATTATTTTTTCTTTTAACCAAAAGGACAAACTCAAACTTCAGACTGACCCAGAACAACAAAATTAACTCTTCATTATTCATGTCTTAGGACTCCTGCCCAAAGAGGTGATGTCCTTGATCCATTTATTTCTTAGCAGGTATCAGTGTTCACAATTTTTATTAATATTTCTTATCTCATCACATGTGTTTATAGTTAGATAATGCACTCTTTCTTCGGCAACTATTATTTCTATATTTTTACTAATGTTATCATTGATCCATTAATAGAAATAAATCTAAACCTATTGACCCAAAATAAGAACATGATTTTTATGCGACCTTAACATCTGTAAATTGGGTCAATTAGACAGAGAAAGTCAAGCCTGGCTGGTGTTGGGTCTTGGGACTCCAGACACATAGTATCATTCCTCACCCGGGACTCGGAGGCCACCGGTCACTATCTCGGTTCGTTAAAGGCTCAATTTCAGTTCGTCCATTTACATATTCATACCAATTATATCATCACTTCAGCATACTTGTAATATAATACATGATTAACAGACACCAAAGAACAACATATCTGAATATCTTTAACTACCTTCTATAAAATCATGCCGAGACAGATATCTCTCTTA
Source organism: Anoura caudifer (assembly GCA_004027475.1). Classification (NCBI taxonomy): domain Eukaryota; kingdom Metazoa; phylum Chordata; class Mammalia; order Chiroptera; family Phyllostomidae; genus Anoura; species Anoura caudifer. Next base: position 80,037 of record PVKU01003486.1, on the reverse strand, counting down.
AATTCCTATCAACGTTACCCATTTTTATTTGTTTTCAAATCATACAGTCTCTGCCCTACTCTAAATAGTTCCGCCATCTGTGAACGCATTTCTAAACATGAAGATTGTTGGGTTTGCCAGTTTTAAGATTTCACACAGTAGAGCAATACCGTGGGCCTCCTTCTGCCACCGTCTCAGCACGCTCAGCCCGGTGAATGAGACCCACGCATGTGGGTTGGTGGACACACAGTTTACTTCCTGGGTTTTTCACTTTGAATTTTCTTTTTGCAGTGCTCTCAGGTACACAGCGTAATGGCTAGACAGTCACGTACTTTACACAGCGTCCCCTCAATATTCCTGCCACAAGCGGCATCGCACACAGTTACCACGATGCCGTTGGCGTGTCCCCTACGCCACGCCTGACCCCCTGTGACTGCGCCGACCTGTACTTCTCAGTCCCTTCACCTTTCACCCGGTGCCCCAGCCACCCTCCTCTCTGGGTGTTTTTGTTTTGAGGTTGTGTTGTAATTCTTCCTATGGTTGTGTCAGGAGGCAAAGTGCGCTCACCTCCGCCCTGTCTTGACCGGAAGTTCACTTAGTTTATCTTCTACTAAGTGAACAGTATTGAGATCTTGCCCCTGACACCGGATAAGAACACTGAGCCTCCCTGAAAACTGTCTGACATCCTTGCCGCAAGGTTTCACCCTTCCACCGCTGCCTTCCTAATCGGAATTGGTCTTCCCACCATGCATTAATACCGACTCTCTTAGGGTGGTTTGGCCTAACCGCGTACTTTTAGAATTGGACAAGACTTCCGAGCCTTCATTTTCATTGACTTGCACACGTTTATACTCATCATCTCACCGGTCCAATTGTGAAATCAGGAAAATGTACACACATGAGGACCGATACCCATGTCCGTGGTCCTCCGCCTCTGCCCCCACGGTCTCCCTCCCCCCACAGGATCAATGGGCCAGATTCCACATGTGCTGGACGTCAGGGTTTCAGAGACCCAGTCACCGCATATGCTGCCAGGAGTCATCACTGAGCCACACTGGACCTCTCTTCTTCGTGCAGTAGAATTATTATTCATTATTCAGTTAATTCAGTAATTACAACTATTTACTGATAAGTTAATTCACTAATTATAATTTGTAAAAGACGATTATGCACAGAAACCCATGAGGAATCTAGATATCCCTCATATAGATTTAGAATCATTTTCGTATCAATATCTCTCATTACTTAGCCAATTTTTACTACGTTCATTAGTCAGTATAATGCTTCGTATTAAGCCCGTATTTCTCAGTGGGCTATTTGGATTTCATTGATTACACTTCACAGTTTTCAATAACGCAGTGAAATCCTTCAAGTGGTGAAACCAAGACAAGAACTCCGACTCTTACTCACACGGTCCCCGCACTCCTGACCCTGCATGCAGCCAGGGAGCCCGTGACGACGGGAGGTGCCCAAATCAGCTCGAGAGCATCCGTTCTACGGAGTACAGAGCAGAGCAGATGATGAAAAACAAGGAACACGAAGACAGGACTCACGGTCATGAACAAGGGAGTGGGGCCTGACTGAGGGCAGGGGGCAGCAACAGGGGAAAAGGTGAGGCAACTGGAACGGGGCCACAGTAACAAAAAAATTGCTATGTCCTTGAACAAATTAGAGCTTTCTCTCCATTGATCCTTGTTTTCTGCCTTTTATGTCTTTATTTAGACATGCATTAATTTTCTATAATACAGTTTGTTTTCTCTTAACAAAAGAAAATTTGAACTCGACACTGACCCAGAGCAATGATTTTGAGCCTCACTCCTCAGTGTCCACATGGTTCACAGACAAAAGGGCAAGTGTCGCTTCCATTTATTGCTTAATAAGTGTGATTTTAATTTTACTAAAAACACTCCTGCCTCACTACACATGTTCCTCGCTGGACAATGTTTCCCTCTCTTCGCAGTAGCGGTTGATGACATTCTTACCAGTTTGACTACTGATTCACTGATAACAATAAATCTACCCCTATAAACTCAAAATAAGAACATGACCTCTGTATACTCCTGATACCGACCTGAGGGGCTGTTCACAACGGAAGGTAAACTAGATTCTGTCGCCGGGGGCCTCGAGAGTGACCGACATCCAGTGTCCACCGAGTAACGACTCCTGCACGACCCGCCGTCGTCATCGGGCCATTTACGGGTCTCTCCATCTTCCTTTGTTTCTGTGCTTGTAATGATTAAATCACTAGCTCGATGGTAATAAAAATAAATACATGACTCGTGAAATCACAAGAAAAAGACCGTTGAGTAAGCCTCGCCTGTGTACACGTAGCTTGTTGTCTTTTTCATTGATTGGCCTTGATGGTGTGCATGATCAACTGATGGGCATAGTACTCCGTATTTGTCACCAACCCACAGCTAACTTTTTATTACATTTGCTACTTTATGATAATACCATGACTGCACTTCTGAAAATTCATCCAGGCCAAGGTAAGCTCGTTGACGAGTATTCACGCTGGTCTCTTTTCTAACACGCAGATGACACAGTGTCAAGCCCCCAGAGGTGGAGTCAGCTCAGCGCGCTCGTTCTGAAAAGCGCAAGGAGACGATGCAAAAAAGACGTTGATTACTTTTATAATTCAGTGTAGATATACTCATTCAGAATTAAAAATATGCCCTACGGAAACATAATTAGAATGAATAGATATCAAATTACGAGAGAAAATAGTTAAGCTAATAAACGAACAAACATAACTAATCAAAAGTAAATTGGAAAGGGAGGGAAACAGGGAAAAACAAAGCACAAGAGTTAGAAATACATAAATACAGGCAAACATACTGGCCATCATAAAAAATGCACAACAACAGATTATCCAGATGTGACAAGTCATCAGACTGCATTTTTAAAATTCAACGGCAGAGACATTTTCTCCATTGCACCTTATTTTCCACTCCTCATTTACAGATTCATCTGGGCGTTTATTAACTTCTGGTGATATTTATTTATCGTTCTCTTCACGAACTGAACCTCCAGCTGGTTCCTGGGGCAGCACGACCATCCTCACCTATCCGTGTGGGCTCAGCCTCGGCGCACATTTAATCCGCGTGGCCGTTTCCTCACCTTTTCCCCTGTCCATCCATATTCATTTTCATGATTACATCTTTTATTGATGAACAAAGCATTGCTCTCGTCATCTTTATTCGTTTGCACATTTGCCTATTTATTCGACCATGAAATCTTTAATAATAATAGTTTTAAAATTCATGAGCTTGAAGGCAAGAGCAAGAGCCTGCCATGTCCCTGGCATCTGCCCGCAGGGCCCTGTCCTAACACGCATGCGCACTGCACGCCACCTGACACCTGCCCGGCCTGCACGCCCCACGAGGCCCGGGGGTGGTTGTTGTTGGTCCAAGACTGGCCTTCGGTCTCTATTATCTGTTGGCTGTCTGTTCATTAATGAAGAAACACATAAGTCACAAAAACCCGAGAATAAGACTCTCAACGCCTCTGACATCCATCCACACGACCACTTCCAGGAACACCCGATCCCTTTCACGAACGGAGCTCGTATTTGGGCTCGCGTATGGATTAACCAACGCAATGTTTCGTGTTCCCCGATATTTAACATGGACCTGTCTCATCTTCTTTGATTGTATCAACCCTTTAGAATAATACGGTGAAAACCCTTTTTGAAAAAAAGGAAACACTGAAACAGAGAGAAACATCGGCTACTACTCACGGGGGTCTCCGAGCCCGCAGTGCCGCCGCCATCTCGGAGCCCCGACCGCGGACACCATGTGGCAGTGGGGCGCGTCCAACCTGCAGAGCACAAAGCGCAGCAGAGCCACATCAGAGACCGGGACGTCACCTCCAGGGGCCCCGATGCCGCTGTTACCGAGTCTCTCTGGAGAGACTTAAATCTCTAGACAAACACTTAAATCCCTTTTTGTAATGGACCTCAGAAGGTCATAGATGCTTTGATCATGAAGTATAGTTCAGAATGCATTCCACTCACATCACTGGCCGGCCTTGTCCACACAACGTGTGCATCCTTTCTCTACACGGAACGGACCCAGCATCAGCACCACAACACTGACCAGTACTGACAGCTGTTGTGTGCTCGTCCCTCGTGAGGAAAGTAGGGCACATCTTTGTCAGTTACGATATTTTGGGTACAACCTAAAAGAGAAATTTAAGAAGCTATTAAAATGAGTGATATGGCCCCGATCTACTATGAAAACCATCCTAAACTATGCTAAATCCAATTAGCCCTAACCTGTATCAGTCCAAGCCTGTCTCCTCCTTTGGCTGCAGTCACCTTTGTGGCTACTGACTTGTTCTGAGTCTCTCCCCGCACCCAGAGCAGAGGCCGCCTGGCGACCTCGGTCCTTCAGAACACTCGGTCGGTTCCAGGGCCCCCAACGGTGATGTGTACAGAGGAGGCGAAAGTAGTAAGATGTTTTCTCCGCAGAACTATGCTGTACCCCTTCCATTTACTTAGAATTTTAGATCTTCATTAACTACCTTGTTTTTCAATTTCCGTCTCACAATGTTTTTTCTTAATCTTCACCTTTTCTGTCTACCTATCACCTCCCTACCTAGCTAATGCAGCTACTGATTCTCCCACTTATTCCCTTAGCATAATGCAATCAATCCCCAGGGCCCACTCGAACCCCATACTCAGATTCTCAAAAGTGACTAAAATCTAGCGCGGAGCTTATTCCCGCAAGTGCAACGTGCCAGCTGGTTTTGAGAAATGAACTTCACTAATGCGGAAATGCGTCCATCACGAGACATGTTCAGAATGCATTGCATCCGCATCGTGGGCCCGCGCGTGGCTCTCTTCACTGAATTTGTATGGTCTTTGATGATACGAGAACGAACGGCCGTGACCGCACCATCCACGCGGCGTCCAAACACCTTCAACATCTGCGTCTCCCTCTGAATCGCTTCGCTGAATTAATTGCCAGCTCAGATCCCTCCCTGGGAGGAATGTTTATAAACTGTGGTACAAACCGAACAGGGAACAGTAAGTCATTTTGGAAGTGAATGGAAAATCCTCAAATGTTTGAAAAATTGTACTGAAACTGACACTCAGCATATCTTCACCAAAGATCCATACTTTATATACGTGCATAGCTACGTATTAATAGCGTTTACTTCCTTCATTTATTCTTTTAATTCATGAGAAACTGGACAAACTATTGATTTTTTTTTTTTAACAAAATGAAAGCTGTTTAACTTCCCAGAAGCCCAGGAGAGAAATGCTAGTGCGTGCCTCTGGGCAATTCCCCCAACTCACACGGATGTGAGCAAATACATTTTTCTCGAGAGGGACACACCAGGAGCACACCCAACGCTGATGCTCCAACACACACACGCACCACTGCTCAAGGGCCCTGTCCCCTGTGAACTGCTTAAATTGTGAGCCCATTATCAGTTTAGGATGAAGAGTATGTCTAAGCAACGAAGACAAGGACACTGTCTAGTACCGACTGGGCCCAGTTGCTCACCGTCATGGGTATGAGGGACTATACACCCTTTGCCAATTTCACTGAAGAATAACTGACAAAGACGCTTGTAAGTCTTTAATTTTGTCACTGGTTCATACTCCGCCCTCTTTAATGTAATTAGGTGATTAAATTATATGATTTTTCCTGCTTATTAATCAAAAAGAACACACCTGCTACCCAGACACAACACAGAAGATGAACACCAACAATTCCATCTCTCCCGGGGCCCTTAGGCTGAGATATAAAAGCTTCTCCCTGTTGTTAATGGACTTCAGTTCTTTGGGAGTGGACTGGCGATGTTTGTTTCATTTTATACGCCATTGTTCTTCCACATCTGGCCGTAGTTTTCCTTCATGTACTCATACATTTGTGTAGTTATTATTCTATTAACTTGCCATAAGCAATAAAACCTGTTCTGCGTGGGACCTCGGAGTTCTAGGTGGGCACAGTCACCCACGACTCATCTGTCCCCGTCCTCTCGTCCCTGGGTCATTCTCCTTCCGTGAGGACATAACGCATGAACTCGCTCATAATAAACGTATGCCCATGACTTTTCAAAAAACGTTAATATCCCTAAACATCAATATAAAATGACTTTCAAAGAGCAAACAGTCTAGATCCGTCTTGCTAATCATTCTCAGTGTTGCATATGTGGAGTAGCGAGAAAACTTGGTTCGTTTGAAGCTCCTTCTCATTAATCCATGACTGGCACAGGCTAATCTCTTCCATCTGTCTATAGAATTATTTCCCTCAGTAACACATCCCTTTCATTAAACGACTTCAATGTTTCAAATAAGAATTAATCAACATAATGCTTCACATTAATTGCATTTTGGGGCCCTGGTTGACATTTACTGATTGCATTTCACACTTTTTAGTAATACAGTGATTACCCTTAAATAAACCACCCTCCCGGAGCCGGAACACTGACATGGCTCACGTGGTCTCCACGCTCCAGCACCCAGCACAGCCGCAGAGCCCGACATGACGGAAGGGTCCCCCATCTCAGCCCAAGCACGTCCATTCTGAGGAGACAGAGCACAGGAGATGATTTTAAAAGGTTGTTGTCCTGGCTGGTGTAGCTCAGTGGATTGAGTACGGGCCTGTGAACCAAAGGATTGTGGTTCGATTCCCAGTCAGGGCACATGCCTGGGTTGCAGGACAGTCCCCAGCAGGGGATGCACGAGAGGCAACCATACATTGGGAAAAAAAAAAAAGGTTGGGACCTACCATCTGTTGATCTTGCAGTTACCTTTTAATTAGTCATTTAGGAAACTAGCAATTTGGGGAAATGTTTAAATTCTCCAAAGAGCCTGGCTGGTGTGGCTCAGTGGATTGAGCGTGGGCCTGCGAACCTAAGTGTCTCTGGGTTCGATTCCCAGTCAGGGCACATGCCTGCGCTGCGGGCCAGGTCCCCAGTGCGGGGCACGCACAAGAGAACCATACATTGATGTTTCTCTCCCTGTCTTTCTCCTTCCTCCCCCCTCTGTCTAAAATGAAATAAAATCTTTAAAAATAAAAAATAAAATAAATCCTCCAAAGTAAACCACTGTCTCTCTAGATATTTTTATGTGTGGGCAATGCTTCGCAATCTTTACTTACTTATATGTTGGTGGTGACTGTTTCATTGACCCAACGGTAAAGAGAAAGAAAACACATGAACACAGATCACAAACAGGACCCGTGCACACTCCTGACACCTGTCCAGAGGGTCCCTCCATCAGGGAGGTGGCCTGGAGATGTCCTTTGTGCTGGGCCTCTCAGGCAGACACATGTTCATTGTACGTGACTCAGGCGCCACCAGGAGTCATCGTTGATCCATATTTGTCCCTCCTGCTCCTCATGCTTCTCTGCACTGCCTACTGAGCAATTCATTCATTCATTAATAGAATTTTAATATTCTATTACTCAAAAACTCAAAAAAGGCTTTGTATCCCTAATCTGTGCATAGAATCATTCTCACATAAATCTCTCTCATCTTATTTTTCTTATACCCATTAATCAATTAATCAATTTTTATCGATACATAAAATAAAGGCTGTAGCTGTCACTGGGCTAGAGTTGGCCCTACCAGATAACATTTCACACTCTTTAATGACACAGTGAGTAGCCTTTAAAACTAAAAACCCTGGAACCGAGACAAGAACTTCAATTCTCACTCCCACGCTCTCCACGCCCCTACCACATAGAGGCAGCCAGAGAGCTCAGGACTGTGGAAGGCGCTGGGTCAGCTTACGTGCTTCCTTCTGAGAAGACAGAGCACAGCAAACGATAAGAAGGTTGAAACCCAATTTCCACTGATCTTTGACCTCCACATTTCATTTACTTAGTCCTTTAGGTGTTTGTTGAGTAATGGTAATATTTGTTTTCCTCTTAATAAATTACACATCAGAGTTTTAACTACTCAGAGTAGTAACTGTTACTTATCATTTTAAATCTCACTCTTAGTCAAAGATGTAATACGCTTGATGCATTTAATATTGATTTCAATATACATTAGCATTGTTTTTCTTTACATTTCAACAATAAACAATACTTCACCCTCTTCATCTGTATTTATTTATTTTTATAATATTTTGTAAAATTTATGAACATAAAACCCAGAATAAGAGCTTTCTATATTCCTGAGTGTTCCTGATATCTGTCTACACAACCTCTTCCAACAGAGAGAAGGAACAAGATTTCTTCATGTTGGACCTCAGAGTCCCTGACGTGTCTATATTCACCCCACATGACTCACACACCCCCTGTGGTCACACCATAGGTACAGGCTGGGCCTCAGTTTCTTCACCCTCATCTATTCCGTTTACTGAGCAATTCACCAATTCACTAATAATAGTAGTAATAAATAAATACCTGGGAATCACAAATACTCAGGGACAAGATCCTTAATATCCCTAATATATCTCACCACAGAAACATCTTCCTCGATGAATAAGCCTCTCTTCTTGATCAGCTTCATTGATCGCAAATACCTATTTTGTTGACATAAGGTTTCATGTCAATTCCTTATTTACGCTGGGGGTATGACTAGCTTTCTTTGACTGTATTTAATACTATTTTTAACATAGTGCATACTGTATGCAAACAAACAACCCAAACAGAGACGAATTTGACTGTCACTCACATGTACCTGTCCGCAGGGACAGCCTGCGGAGGCCCTGCTGGTGGCCAAAGGCTGGATCCGCGCCGGCGCGTCACCCTGAGGAGTGCAAAGCAGAGCAGACGAGTGTGGGAGTGAGAGGCGATACGCCGACGCGTGCATTTCACCCTTTCATTTACTCAGTCCCTCGGCAACACAGTACGCATCTCTTCCTTTCCTCTTAACAAACTGCACAATAGCAAACTTGACCCACAGCAAGAACAGGAACTCTGACGATCACTGATTGTCTGCATTGTCCTTAGCCGAAGAGGCGGGACAGTTCAACCACCTGTATTTTTTAACGAACTGCAGTTACTTTCAATAAATGCTAATAATTGTTATGGTCCATCCTCTTCATCTTAAATAATTTCTATCTGTACATTGATTCCTTTTTGAGCCACTTACTGTAACGGAATCAAAATGCCTGATGATGAACTGAGAAAATGGTCCTTTCCCCTTCCCTAACATCTGTCTGAAGGATCGCTTCAGACGGAGGCAACGGCTCACACGTCTCCGTGTCGGACCTCAGGGCTTCAGACACGTCGTATCATTGTCTCCTCCGCGAGACTCATACTCCACCAACTGTCATCACTGGTCCGCGCCGTGCCTCTGCGCCTCCTCTGTCATGCACACTAGCTTGGTCATTCATTCCTTCACGTACTGGTTTTTAACACCCCATCATTCACAGAAACTAAGGGGTAAGAGCGACGAAGATTCCACGTCTGTTACAGGAAGATCTGCCGCATTGTTATCTCCCCCTCACTAATCAATCATCAATATTTCATATATGCATTGGTTAATACAATGCTTCCTAATAGCCCGAATTTATCATTTTCCACGGCTGGTGCTTGGGATTATATTTTGTACTTTCAGGAATACAGTGAATACCCTTTTAGAAAATGTCTCAAACAAATACAGGAACTTAACCTTTACTCACATGCGTCCCAGCTTTCGCAGAGCACACCGCAAACCTTGTTACCATGGGAAACCCTCAAATCAGCTCGCGTGCGTTGATTCTGAGGAGTGCAAGACAGAGCGGTGATTAGCAACAGAAACCTCTCCTCCATCGGTCATTTTCCTTCTCCTTTCATCTTTCACTTATTTACGCATTTCATTTTCATAATAGATACGTATATATTAAAAAATTAACGTCCTCAGCTCAATACCGACACAGGTTTACAAAACTGAATGCTACTTATTAGAAAAAGAGGTGATGCCCTCGGTCCATTTATTTCTTAACATCAGTTTCTTCAGTTTATAGTAATAGTATTTCTTGCTGCACCACATACATGCACAGTTGATGAGGCTTTATCCTCTTCTTATTTAGTTATGCGTTTGTTTATTGGTTCTATCATTGATTCATTTCTATTAAATCTGCGAACCCAAAGTTACAAGAACAATCTCCCTGCATACTCCTCATGCTGACCCATGAGATCACTTGCGGGAGGAAGCGGACTAAAAGCTTGGCATGGACCTCAGACTTCCAGACACAGAGCAGTCATCGTATAGGACTCGTACGCCACCATCGTCATCACCGGTCCAGGCGCAGGCCTCCCCTTCCTTGTCCTCACCCGCGTTTGCTCACACACTAATTCACCTATCTCCTGCTGATCATTAACACGTATCTGCGAAAGGATAAGAGTCTTCGGGGTCACTGTCAGTCTCCCTTAGGACCAAGGCCTCATGGACTGCACCTCTTTCGTGAATCGCCCTCATTATTCCAAGGATGGGCAAGTCAACATGATGTTTCGGACATTTCCCACCTAATCCCTGGACCACAGTTGCCTTTTCCCTTCTATCTAATGCTTCTGTGCGTTCCTATGGCGACACCCCACGCAGACCACCCTACCAAGACGAGAACGTGGATGATCACTCACACTGGCGCTTCGGGGTCCTGCGTGGAGCTGCTGAGCCCGGCAGATGCTTCCACCCCTTCAGGCACTTCGATCTGAGAAGCACAAAGCGAAAGAGATGGTAACATGGCTGAGAGGCTGCCTGCGCCCTGCGTTGAGTCGATCACTTAGAATGCAGTGAGGTGGGGGGCACCCACCATCCGACTTGCCCGGGGCCCAGAATGCGGGCCTCTCTCAGAGCCAAGGCCATTGGTCTCCTGTCATGGGATTCAGGACTTTCAATACCGCTGAGCCGTGGTCACGGTCTCAGCACAGACAAAGGGCGTATGCTCTTCATGTCCGCGCCCAGAACTGTGCACTGAGTCTGAAATCAACCCGCTGGTAACGAAAGGACCGGAATCCATGCAAACTGAGGTGACGGACCCTTTACAGTCCTAAACATCAGTCGACAGACTCGTTCCGAGCAGGGGCACCAGACTGTGCTTCTTTTTGCGTTGGGCCTGACAGCCACGTGAATGTGGTCTCTGTCTCTCTCTAAATGTCATCCTGTGCCATCCCCACTCTTCCTGGGGTGCTGTGGGGGGACAGGTGCCTACAAGGTGAGATGCAGGCAGGGGAATAGCACGCGGGCACTGCGACAGAGCGCTGGGCCGCTACCAACTTGCGGACAAGCAGGCAGAAAGAGACCCGTCCGCCTAATCTGAGGATTCCGGGTCATCACACTGTGACAATGCCAGGGTTTGGGTGTCAGGAAGAGACGATGTTGATGACTGGGGAGATTTAACATTTGTGAACTGTAGTTAATCATGGGTACCAAAACCACATGGATAAGGGGAGTGGTCTACTTTGTTTTCTTTAAATGTCCCATCATTGATCCACTAATAATAAATATAAGTTGATAAATTCAGGGTAAGAAAGTGATCTTTGTATATTTCCAACATCTGTCCACAGGGCCATCTACGCAAGAGGGATCTGACTCCTTCCGTTCTGGGTAGGACCTCAGAACCTCAGACTCAGACTATTCACCGTCCGTGACCCCATACGCCAGCGCTCGCTGCCATGGATTCAGGTTTGGGTCTTCCTTCCATCATTCATGTCTACATTTGTATCAGATAAATCATTAGTCCATAAATAATGATTAACTGAGCACACGACTCACAGAAAGCAAGGATGAGATCCTGGACCACCTCTCGCATAGGTCTATAGCATCATTTCCCACGCGGACTGACTCTCTCACATCACTAATCAGCACGGTGCTTCACATCACATCGGTCATTGGGTCACGGTTAACTTTTTTATGTTTAATACTTTCAATAATTCAACGAATACCTTTACACAAATGACCCAGTCTAAGACAACAACTTAATAAACTTCAGTATTTTTCAATAAATGTTCATGTTTTCCATCATTCACACCTGCATAAGTTCATTGATTAATTCATCTGTCCACCAGTGTTAATTTTTAAAACTGTATGATTCATAGAAAACAATAAGAGCAATAAATATTCTACATCTGTGTATAAAATCATCAGCCACATTGATATATCTCTTATTAGTTATCAATGTTTCATATATGAATTCATACAGGTAATGGTTTAGACCAATGCCATACTTATTATCATTCATGAGAGTTGGCAACCTGGATTATATTTTATTTTTCGCTCCAAATGATACAGTTGAATATCTGAGAAAAAAAGACATGAACTTTTTTCAATGTTTTACTCACGTTGGTCTCTATGCTCACCACCCGCACGGCATGCCCGTGTGCTCCGGCGTGCCCATGTGCTCCGGCGCCTGCGTCCTGAGGAGGTAGAACAGACCAGAGACAACGAGATTGAGCCCGCCTCCAAACCGGTCCGTCCCCACCCCTTATTTCATCTACTCAGTCATAGAGGCACTTACTGTATTTCAAAACGTACACACACACGTAAGTACAAATAAATATAAATATAATGTGATTCCTTAGAAAAGGAGGCAATGCCCTTGGTCCATTTATTGCTTAACATCAGTTTCCCTAGTTTATAGTAACAATATTTCATGCCTCACCACATATATTCATAGTTGATAAGGCTGTACCCTTGTTTATTTCATTAAATGTTTATGGCTCTATTATCAATTCATATGTATTAATATAAAAATGCATAAATCCAAAATTATAAGCAGAGTAGCAGGATCATGTGCATGACCGAAAAGACTAGATTCATTCTGCATGGACCTCAGACTTCCAGACACAGAGCAGTCATCGTATAGGACTCGTCCGCCACCATTGTCATCACCGGTCCAGGCCCCGCCGCGTCAGCGTGCACACTAGTCCATCAGCCCCGACAGCACCCTGCTCATCATCTGCAAGCCGCAGCAGCTCACGGACCAGGGCCTTCGAATCTCCACCATTGTTCTTTGGAACGCCCGGCTAATCGAAGTTTATTCATCATCCTCTTTATTCCCAAGATACATAGATTGGTCAACATACTATTTCATGCATTTCAAACTTGATCATTGGGACATGGCTGTTGTTTTTTCTTATGTTGAATATTTTAAAAAACATATACATATAATCCCCTAAACAAACCAGGGAAAATGAGCACTCTGGCGATGACTCACGTTGGATTCCTCGCTCCTCCAGGTGGGTGCAGAGGGCGCTGACCAAGGCACCGGCCGAGCTCAGCATGGGGGTGTCCGCTCTAGAAAGTGGAAAGCAGAGAAGATGATGATAACACGACTGAGACATTTTCTGTGTTGGTCCTTGCAGCTACATGTCATTATTTGGTGATTAAGTTATATATTAATTTGGGGTAATACAGATTTGATTTATTCTTAAGAAACATTAAACTCTCTACTAATACCAAACAAGAACATTGGTCATTGTTTCTATTATCGATACCACCCTTAGCTAGAGGTAATGCCTTTGATCCATGTATGTCTTTAGTGATACAGTCTTTCAATATTGATTAGTATTATCTCTTGCCTTACTACATTTTTATCATAATTGGATGATGCTTCACCTTCATCTTTATTTATTAATAAATTGATTCTTTTATTCATTTATTGTACTAGAATCAAAATCCATAAACTAGATCCTTATACAATTCTAAGCCTGTCTATAAAATTATTGCTAACTTGGGTAATAAATTAGAACCCTTTGTAGGTTGGACCTCAGAGTCCCCGACACAGAGCACTCATCATCCACAACTCATATACCACTGGTCATCCTCATTAGTCCAGGATTGGCTCTCTTCTCCTCCATTAATTTATTGATCAATTCATGACTTCACTAATAACTAAATAAATAAATAAATCACAAAAACTTAAGAGCAAGATCTTGAACCATCTTCAATAACCATCTGTGTGGTCATCTGTTGCCTTGATTACATCTTTTATTAATCATTCTTATCTTTGCCAATATGGACTAACCAACACAATGTTCATGCCATATGTTAGCATGACATAATGACAATGTCATATTTATCACTGGACCACAGGTGGCCTTCTTGGCTTCTTTTAACAATACAGTCAATGCCCTTTGAAAACTACCCGAGCCAAGGCAAAGACTGACCACTCTTAGCTGGTCTCTGCGCCCCTCACACACGGAGGCGAACCGCAGAGCCTGTGACCGCAGAGGATGCTCCGGGCGGCCGGGAGCGCGCCTTCTGTGTGCCGAGAGCGCGCAACAGAACAAACGACAAACGAAAGCACTGGCACATTCTCTCCATTCATCCTGAATTCCTCCGAGCACTTTATTAGCCATTTAACTCTATACTAAACTGTGGTATGCTTTTCTTGAGAAAACAATGTTGAAGTTGGCGCTGACCAAACAAGAACATGGACTATTATTTTTGGTGCATGTGTCATTCCTCAGTTAAAGACGGGATTATCTTCCTTAAGACATTTATTTCTTAATGGACTCCAGTGTTTTTAGCATATAGTAATAGTATTTCAGGCCTCATCATATATTTTCATAATTAGACAATCCTTCACCCTCTTTATTTATTCATATATTTGCATTAATCCTTCCCATTTATAATAATAGAATCCATTTACATTGTACATTAATCAATGAAAGAATAAACTGTATAGATGAATGAATGGTCTTGCTTTTTTCTCCACAGTTGACCACAGATGTGCTGACCTGGCCCACACACGACCTCCACTCGTTTTATTTGTATATGTAACTATTTACACCCCTTCGGTAAGAGTCGACACCCATGAAGCAATTCCTTTGACTGCTACTTACTTAAGTTTCTGCAGTCCTTTCATTGAATCATTCCGTCCATTCTATAAAGTACAAAGCAAATATAAAATATATTAGAGAGATCAGTCTCGATTCAGATTTCCAAAATTGACCTAGTTAGCAATAATTGATTAGGAATAATCCTTACTGCTTGTTATATATTAAAACTCTGAGTGATTTATTGATTGATTCAACTATTAAACCTAACTGAAATAATGAACACCTTTGAAAACAACAACACACAACACAAGAACTATGAGTATTATACGTGTCTCTTTCCATGTCCTCTACCCAGGCAGGTAAGCGCTATTATTTTCCTTCTAAATGAATCTTGCTTGGAAAGAACGAGGTTAATTTGAATTCTAGATTTGAGCACCTTCTCTGCAATGGTCTATGCTAGTCCGACCTTTGTGTATGTGTGCGTGTGTGTGTACCTTTATCTTCCATCTTTAAAGAAAGCACCCCAACAAGTCAAAAAAAGAGTTTCTATCTAACTCTATCCACCACTGCAAAAATGTACATGCTTCGGTCCGTTCCCTCCATCCAGAGAGCAACTGCGTGCAGCGGTACTGAGCGCTCTCCGTGTCTCAGAGCTCAAGCTCCTCGGTGGCCCGTGTTTTGTCTTCTTTCAAATAATGGATTAAAACATTAACTTATTCTTTTATACATCAATAATATCAACACTTATGACTCCACGGAAACAGGACAATATCCGTGCCCGTCCATATGTTCACTAGGCACAGAAAAAAATATCGGATAATCCTTTCTTGTTCTATTTAAATTAAAAAATAGTGAAGATCATTCAACTAATCACAACTGATCACATGACCCATTCAACATAGGTCCACATGTAAGTCCTGTCTCAATTGTGCATTTATTTAATCAATAATTAATCTAAGTTGATTTTTGCCCTTCTCTTAAAAAACCAAAGAACCAACAACCCAACCCAAAAGAGTAACACGGGCTCTTGCATGCCTTTATCTAAATGCTCTTTACCCAAAGAGTCAGCTTTAACCAACTGATTTCTTTAACTGGAACCCAGTGCTTCAGAAACGCACTAACAGTGGTTTTTATATCACATACGCCCAGATTTGAACCAGGAAGAAGCCATTTTGTCTTTATTCATTTATTTCTTTATTTTCCCACTCACTGATTTAGTGAAAACACAGCACAAACTCCTGCATATTCATAATCCCTAGTGGGAGCATGTGTGCCGTGTAGTTCACAAAGAGGGTCTTTTTGTTGGTGGACCTCAGAGTTAAGGGTTTAATCAAAATCCTCGATTTCAGACACCCCAGGGTACTCATCATTGATCCAGGCTAAGCAATCTTTTTCTTCATTTATACCTTGGTTTATTGATCTATTCATTGATCCACTAATAGTAATAAAATCGATATTCGTAATTTTTGTTATGAAAGCCAAAAACACGAGACTTGAATACGACCAAGGTCCATTTATAGGCTCTTTCCCCATAAACTCGATCATTTCTCAATAGACTAGGCTCTTTCTACAGCGGCCATCAGCGAGGCCATGGAGGGGTCAGCTACCATCCTTGCTTCACACGCACCCTATTCCCGCCACCTTGGATCTCCGCTGGACCCTCCCTTAGCAAGGAGCAGGCCAGTAGAAGCGGGTGTGATAATATGAATGTGCTGTAACCAGGCTCCCCAGTACGGCCACCAGTAACCACACGTCCTATGGGTAAGGGCTTCAAAGTGCGGCTGGTGCGCCTGAGGAGCTAAATTTAGCATTCATTTGACTTGATTTATTTTAAATTTCAATGCCCCTGTGGCTAGGAGCAACCACATTGAACCGTGCAGCCCCAGACTTTATCACTAGATAAACCCTTTAAATCACACGCAGTTCTAAAGTAACATGAATTATTAATCAGCTTTGAAAAGGAACAAAATGCCCTGCACCTTATTTTTAACCACAACTGTACTGAATTGGATTGACCACCATCTTTGTTTCATAACACATTCATATTATTGGTCTGTGTATGGGTTAATTTAAATAACTCAATGAACACTAAAAAAATACACCCCAATTGACGAGATCTTTTGACTATCGTCTACTCTAGTCCCCAGCTTTCTTACCCGACAGCCGAGATCTCCGCCAGCAGACTGGGCGCACCAACCACGGCCTTCCATCTGTGGAGTCGGACAAACACCAGAGTTCAAAGTAACGAACGTTCCGAACCTGCCCCGATGCAACCACATTAGCTGGACGGTCCTAAGTTAGTCATGAAGTGGACTGAAGCCTCACACTCATCACGGAAAAAATTCCATCTCTGTCCATAAAGTGCAGGTGCCCACGATCGACACACGTGGATGCGCTCAACTTCTGCTACAAGCTCATTTCCGTGAAGGAAAAGAAGGAGGCGACTTCACAGTTCACGGACCTCAGACTTCCAGATGACTTTAATCAATACTTTTGATTCAGACACCCTCCAATCTCATCATTGGTCCGGGTTTGGCCCTCTCTTTCTTATGCACTGGTACCTTCACTTCCCCATGACTCACAAAGTCCCGAGGACAGGATCCCTGCTGTGACGATGCGCTGCCTTCTCATGGAGCTCGGAGACCAGGTCCCCGTGCAAAGCTTGCTCCACACGCTACCACCACCAAAAATGGCCCATGACTCGGGCTGTGGCCATGTAATTTGGCCAATTTAAAACACGGTGTCACAGGCCACCCCAAACCACAGTGGTGTCACACAGGTAGGACCCAGACGTGTTCCCCCTTCTAAGGGCTTCCTCTGAACCGTTAACAGCCTGGATTTCTACCAGCAAAGAAATGCTTACACGGATGCGGGCCAGAAGCAATATGGAGCGGCAAACAGTTGTGAACTTGAATTGAATGCCCTCCATGGTTTGAAAAGAATGGATTTCAGTTGTGCTGAAATGCAATTCTGCTCCTAGGCCCATACCACACTCCCGTCTTGGTTCCACACTTGGTATTCTGGGCCTTCATTGGTTCCAATACCTCTGCGGCACTGCCAGTGACCACACGCGACCAAACCATAGCAGGGACAGAAACTTTGTCACTTACATGGCTCCTTGCCCAAGATCCCCATCGCTGGGCAAGGGCTGAATCCAATGTGGCGTGTTCATTCGTGGCGTGTCCAAAGACGGGTTTGTAAAAGAATGGAGAGCGTAAGTTTAGATTTTTGAATAGAAGGCAGTTATCCATTCCTAGATTAATCACTAACATCAGCCTGTGTCCTATGTTCATCATCAATCCAGCAGCTGTATCCTTTCCCCTCTGACTTAACGTTTAGTGTGAAACAACCTCATGAAGACCTTTCGGTCCACCGCCCAACAGAAGAACTACAACTGTTGCTAATTCCTGCCGACACACCCGCACGGAACAGCAAAAACGCATTGTTTTTAATGGGGAAAAAGTTCACAAAATGAGATTATGTCACCCAACAACCTGACCATGGGCCATGCTGGGTTGAATCTCACCTGTTTATTGATTAATTTATTTATTCACTTCTTTAATAATTTTTCCCTAAAGAAAATACAAAAACGGTAGAGCCATTTGCTCCCCCAAACTGAATAGTGTTACATTAAACTTTCTACCGCAGCACTGTCCGCACCAACTGAACTTTCCGCGGTGATGAGGATGCCCCTCACGTGCGTTGCCCAACATGGTGGCCACTCACCCCACACAGCTAAAATGTGGCTCATGTCCGCGAGAAATCGATTTTCCATTTCTAATTAATTTGAATTTAATGTTAATGGCCAGATGCATTTAGAGTGGGGCCTGGATCTTTCCCACCTACATGGCGTCGAGAGGTCAGAGTGGGGTTACCCACGCCCCTGCCTACAGCTGACGTGCTCACCACCCGTGGTTCACACTTTTTAAAGCAATGGATTCAGATGTGAAATTACTCTTTAACTCACTTTTAGTAATAGCACCAATATTTGTGAACCCTGAGGATGACGGGCAAGAACACTGAGCACAGTTAAATCTATCCATTTGCTTCTTACTCCTAGAACTCAATAACATGCATTTACATTTGTCTTTTTAAGTAAAACTCAGTGAACACAAAGAGTGCTGGTACTCACTATACGCCCATTTTCAGTGTCCAGGACTAGACCTTTTTTATGTTTCAGGATCTATCCAATCATTTGTATTTCACTTTTATTATTGATTATATTAAATGATTAGATACTAAAATAATTTTACACCAATGTGTTCATCGTGATTGGTTGTATTGTCACTGAGTTTATTATATTGTATTCTATGAAGTATTATTGATTGTTATGAAATTGTGTTAACTTTTTGCCCCTTTTATCGATAAGACACACCGCAGGAAACCCGCCGCCACACGGAAGAGCAGCACCGATGATCTGACGCATCTGCATGCTCCCTACGAGGAGCCCCTCCAGCCCGCTGTTCGAACTCAAAACTTCGGAAACGTGTTAACACTAACCCCGAGTTCATTGGCTCCAAGGTGAAGCATATAGCCCTTCTCTTCATTTATACTTTATTCACACGCTGACTGACTTGTAACAATAGAATCCAAGTTCACGAACAACAGAAGATCAAGAACACACCCTTGAATTTTCCTCGCGCCTCTGTCAGCACAGTGGACCTCAGAGTCCCAGACCAGGTTTGATCGAAGGACTGTGTTCAGGTGCCCCATGCACACCCTGCCTTGATCCAGACTTGCTATCCTGTGCCTTCCCTGCATATATTGCTCTTGACCTACTCATTGCGTCATTAATAATAACACTATAATCAATGTCCATGAATTAGGAAAATAAAACCAAGACCCTTGAAGGCAGGAGCATGTCTGTGAAACTTGACTTCCCACAGACCCGAACACTAGCCCTCCACGCGCCGTGCCTCGGCACTGCTGGTACGCATTCGTCCACGTCCCCCAAAGCATCGCCCCCACCCATCCTGTGTCAGGCACTGGTCCATGCTTGGGCCTCTTTCAAAAACACCCAAGTTTGCAAAATGGTACAATGAACTAGCATTTTACACAAACTAAGAAGAAAATTTCCATTTTCTCATGGTCGGCCCCCCCAGGAGGTTTATCATCTACCACAGGGTGACAGAGAAGAGTTTCTATCCACTGTGGTACGAAAATGAAGGGCAATACAATATTTAAGGCGCTCTGAAAATGACTGAAATGCCTTTTCTCTTTGTGTCCCAGTGAATTCAGCAATGCTGAAATAGATTCAGCATAATTCTGAATTCACAGCGCATTCCAATCAGCGGTCAGGGCAAGACCACCTCTGAACTGTTTGCGCCTGCAGCCGTTCATCCCTCCGGAACACTCAGCGAGTGGCCACGCCCCCAGGGAGGAGCATGCACTTTGATTACGACATCAAATTTTTTTTCTCTCTTTACCCAAAGAGACACAAACCAAGATCATCATCACAAGATAACAATCAAATCTGACAGCGTGTTCATTCTAAGGAGTAAAAAACAAATTCTAAAAATAATTGGTCTTCGTGTAGCTATTTTACATAATCAATCATCAAGCAACCATGAGCCTTGCATCTAATTCCCCGCATTTGGACCGACTCAGCACTACCTCCTATTTATCAACATGGGTGATTTTGTATTTTAAACAACAATGAGCACCAGTGACTCGAGAAGTGAACGAAAATAACTGTGATTACCAGGGATGCGTGCCTACCCAGGTCTCATGTAGGTGAGAGCCGAGGTCCTGTTTTCCGCTGCACGTCGTACAGGATGGGACACGCGGGAGAAAGTCGGTTCACGGCACACGCTCACCGACGGTCCAAGCCTAACCGTGCTTAGTACGCTCATTCATTCACTTGCTTTACTTAATTACTATGGGACAAGAAGACCATCCTTCATTCTTCTAG
Organism: Anoura caudifer; assembly: GCA_004027475.1. NCBI lineage: Eukaryota > Metazoa > Chordata > Mammalia > Chiroptera > Phyllostomidae > Anoura > Anoura caudifer. Next base: position 59,472 of record PVKU01003486.1, on the reverse strand, counting down.
AAGAATTCCAAAAACTATAAACAATCATCAAAGCAGAACTGAAACACTATTATTTGCCAACATCTATCTGCACCGTTGGAAAGGCCTGAAACTCTTTGTCTTCCCACGGACACGAGTTGTGTAAAACGCGATGCATTGTGACGTTTACACCCAAGTGCATGCTCCCATTGAGGTATTGTTAGCTGCCTGAAATATAAATGTATGTATTTGTTCACGTAGAATTATACCTCAACGTATTCGAGCCCACCCACACAGGCTAAGTACCTTGAATAATATTTACATAGGTCCTGATGTCATCAGCCCAAAGAATAGCAAGCTGGTTCCTTTAACGTATGTTTGCTTACACAAAACTGCATTAAAAGATGGCATTAATCACGACTGTGTTTGTGTAAAACAGTCTCATCGCTGCTCCACGTTCTCCCGCTCAGTCGCACTGTTTACGCAATCAACTATTTATGTAAATGTATTTCCCCTTCCTTCAGAAAATGGCCCCTTGGCGAGCTGCCCCGATGCAGAACCGAAACCCTGGCTCCGAACCCATGACGTCATGGACCTCACTCAGGTGAGAAGAGCCTTGACCTGTGATTTACTGGGTCTAAGAATCTCAACATTGTCTTAATAATGTTCCACGTTTCATGAAATGCCTGAGAAGTACACATATCTCTTCCTTTTCGTTCATTGACGTTATTTCTTTATTTGTGGACTAATTTCATTATAATGGTGCAGCTCATAGGCCAAGCCACAGAGCCCAAGAATAAGGTTCTGTGGGCTCATTAGGGGACCATCAGGTGCTTCACTATGATGGGCCCCAGAGTGTCCAGTGATTTAATCAAAAAGTTTTGCTTCAGAAACCCCATGACATTTGTCACTGGTCCATGCTGGGAATTTTTTTTAAACTGACTGACTAATTTTCTGATTTGCAAATAATAATACAATTGGAAAATTCCCAAACAGAATCCTTGAATTTTAGGCTCCCACCCCACAAGCTGATAAACTGTGTGACAGCGCCCAAGCCACACATGTGGATACGGCCACGCCCCTGCGCTGCATGTCCTTCCTGGGTGGCCTCCTCTTATGTAGTGTGTCCATATGTCAAAGACACTTGAATGAGAAATAATAACACCAGCCTCTGCAGCTCCCCCCCCCCCGAAGAGTTTCCTGCCAGCTCTAGGCATCAGAGAACGCTTCAGCCAACCGCAGCTGTAATTAAACTGCCCTGACAATGAATTAAATGACTTCTACCATCTTTTAAAATCGCATCAGTTGTACCAATTTAGATCACACATAATTTTTGGTTTGTAACACATTCCCATCATTGGCCCACACTTGGAGTGTTTAATGTATGGAGCACAGAATGATTACTTTAAAATTCTGAGGATAACATCCATGAACAAACATTCCACACAAAGAATGTAAACGAAGGGACATATACTAGTCTTTATGTCCCCTGCTCACGAGGACATTTCAGCTGCCCTCAGCTCCCTCTGCAGTGGGAAAAGCAGGTTGAGACTGGATTTACACTTTTTTAATGGCTGTTAGGCAGCTCAGGATAACAATAAACTTTGGCTCAAAAACGTGATTTTTGTATTCATCCAGTATTGATTTTTAGCTTTGAAAAATATAAAAAAGTCCACTACCTAGCCCAAGGTAAAGATCTATAATGATTACAAATCTCCACCTATATGAACATCTATTTAAAAATTGGTTATTTAATGGATTACTGACAAACACTTTCTCTTTTCTTAACATAAAAAAATTATCCAGCAAACTCCAAAAACTCAAAACACTGCCTCTTAACTACAGATGCTAATATGTCCTCCATGAAGGAGGATTACAGACTAAACCTGTTCATTTTACTTCAGAATTATATTCACATTCATAGTTATTTGACTGGATTCTCCTAATTGTTCCACAAGCAAGCCTTGTAGCCTTTCATATATATATATGTTTCTCTATTTACTATGCATCGATTCACCTGAAATAATCCAGTCTATACCCATGAGCCGCAAAAGCCCAGAAACAAGTTTATTGAATTTTCCTAACTCCTCCTCTTCGCCAGTTTCCGCGGGGCCTATTGACCGGCTCTCTCTCCATGATGGACCTCAGACTCACACAGAGGGCTTAATCAGAGGAGTGTGTGGGTTCAGACACCACCACCAACACTCCTCATTGATCCAGGCATGGCTTTCTATGGCCTCCCTCATTTATACCTTTTGGAACGGATCAATTCATTCATGCATTCACGAATAATAATTATTTAATCAATAAAACTCTAATGACACACCAAAAAACTGAGAACAAGAGCCGTGAATGCAACCCAGACCCGTTCCTGGCGCTTGCTCACAGCAGCTCAATTACTCTTCACAACGAGCCTGCTTCATGCATTGGGGTTAATCTGCGCCATCCTTCCTAGTGCTCCCTTACCTACGACAGTGCCCACCTTGCCTCTCACCGCGTCTGTCTGCACCTTCAAGGCACTGTGCTCAGTAACCGCAGACCCACCCTCGTGGCCCACAAATAACAAAACTGGCATCTGCCATCTCGGAGGGACTCTAGCCTCAGAGGTAACAACTGAGATTTTTGTCAGTGAAGGAACACCCTGGGCAAAGGGCACAAGAACACTGAGTGGGAAGTTAAGCTGCTTTGGAAACGTGAGACACCCCTCCAGCACTTCCCTGAGGCCCCTTAGTTGTGCTAAATCAAACTAATCCCAAATTTTAGTCATAACACACCGAATCCTGGGCTCCTGACTGCCACTCCTTAACTCCATATATTATTGAACTGTTTATTTTATTGAAATAATCTTGTGGGCACCCATGCATAAGCCCCATCTAAGCTTAGAAGTGATATTCACTCACATCGGTCTCTGTGCTCCCCCGTCCCAGAAGGGACGGGCAGGGTCCTCACAATGCAAAGAACGATTAAATCGGGGGGTGCTCGTTCTCCAAAGGAAAAAATAGCCTGTACTTGAAAATGATGACAGCCTGACCGCTGATCATCATTTTAAGTTGAAGTTTGTCAGTAAGACTAGACTCATCATAAATCCCACCCATCGAACACTCTCATCACGTTCCCAGGACTGGCCATAAAAACCCCTTTATTTCCTTACACTTAAATTTTACTATGAAATAATACAAACACCATTGCTCAATACAAACAACGTGCATAGGGAGCAAGACCATATTTCGGTTGGATTTATTTATACGGAATTGAACACATTTCATTTGTCTCACCACACAACCTCAGCCATTCTCCAGCCTGTGTATTTATTGGTTCATTCACTAATTTACTTTCTTAATCAGGGAGTAAAAATACCATGTCCTCATTTTTCTAAATGGTTAAACACCAACCGAAGATCAAACCACGACAACTTGGAAAGGTCTAGGTGCCCCTTTCAAAGCACAGAAGAGCCTAGAATTTTTCCTAGAATGTGTGTTACTGGGGAACAAGATGAATCAGTGTCCTCCTATCAAACTATCCAGTTAGTGGTCCTAACTGGTCAGTGGTTTGCGGAATGTTTAACAACAGATTGCGATATAAAATTATACTTCCTCTCTCTTCAACCGAGACATCGGTGTCTGTGATCTGTGACCTTACTGACCAGACAAAAACTCGGAACATGGCCGTCCAGAGCAGCAGACATGCTCCCAGCTCTGTGTTTTTGTAAAAATCAGCAGAAAGCGCAGGCACGAGGGCTGCCGTGTAAAACGTGCTCATCACTGGTCCTCGCTTGGCCCTCACCCATGCGGAGAATTCACCAGCTATGCAGATGAGCACACGCGCCCCCTTTGCCTTCACGGCACCCCCCCACGGCCCACTGACGGCCCAGAACCGCCCCAGCGGCCCCTCCTCCCGGCAGGAGGAGCCTGCACTGTCAATTCTGCGGAAGTCGAGCCTCAGCCAACTTTTAGCCATAATCCGTTTTTCATTAAATTCCTTATTCACCGGTGAATGACCTGTCCTCTTTTTATTCATTTATGAAGACATTTTACTTAATTTGAGGTCAGCATGATAGTAAAACTTGAATCCATTCCAAAGATTCACAAAAGGCCAGCACAGCATAACGTGGGCTGGTCTCTCACACGGAATGATGCTGTGGGCCTCGGAGCTGCGTGTGGGTTTAATCAAAACCCCTGCCTTCCTCTGATACCCCATGGCACTCATCACCGGGCCAGGCGTGTGTTTGTTTCTTTCTGCTTTCACTTATTTATTTATTTATCCATTGATCCATGAATCACAATGAAATCACAAAATACCAGGAACAAGACGTTCTCATTACTGATTCTCTCCCCACAAAGTAAAGAGACCACATCTCACCGCCCAGTGGCCCTCAGAGAACATGTGTGATCAATCAAACCCACACTTCAAACCAAACCCACATTCGCCATCGCTGCTTCTGTGGCTTTCTGTTATTTAATTAGCCCATGTTTTAAAGATGGTCCAGTGAAAAGTGGTGAAGCCACCGTCTTTGATCCCTTCTCAGACATGATGTCCTCCCTCGGCTGGGGGCCGCCGAGCGTGTGGACAAGGGCCAAGGCGATACAAACATGCCCGTGTTGAAGCCGTTTGTGGAGGAAAATAAAATGTAACGTGAAATAAAATGTAACGTGAATGTCATTTGTTCTGAAAAGCAAATGAAATGATCACTTTTTTAATTTTCTATATATTTAAAAAAAATTTTATTATGTACTGGCCTTTTTGCTGTTGTTTTTGTTTAAGTATAGTTTTCTGCCTTTTCCCCCACCCCACTATGTTTTTTAATTCCCTCGGTTGTCCCAAAGTAGATTAAATCTAGTTTTTAATTCAGAACATATTCCCATCACTGGTCCATACATGGGGATTTTTCATTTCTTTTATACACATCGATGCTTTTGAAAATCCACTAAATACCTGTGAACAAAACATTCTAACCAAGGATGGGAACTTCAAGTCTTACTTACTGTGGTCTTTATCCACAGAGCCAACTGCCAAGACTGTGTTTCTTAGAAAAAGAGTGAGTCTGCTGTCTCAATGTGTTAAGATGTAGCCATTCTGTGGAGGACACAGCAGAATAACCTATATTCAACTGTATATTAATTACATGGAACTAAGTAATAATGAACTTCAGTTCTTTCTACTTTGTCCAGTACTTTATTTTTCACTTTTAAGGAATATAATAGCCACTGTAGAACCTACATTAGAATAAGAACATCTATCAAAAAAATCTTTATAGCTTAATAATTTTAACAGAGTAAAAGATCATTTTAATGGATCTTACTTTTGCAGAATTGGTTATATTTAAACCCTTATTTCACATTTTTAATAATTCATGCTTGATTCTATTTTATGTTTTCATTTATTTGCTCACTTATTCATTTAGTTAATTACTTATGAAATGATTTAACCATATGCTCATTATATTAAAAAAGTCAAATTGGTAAACCAGCCAGTAACCCAGGACAGAAATACCATCAAAAAGCAATGATCTACATGCCCCTTATCAAACACGTGAGCAGGCTGGGAATTTTTGTTTCTATAAACATCAACAGTGAAAATCCAAGTTAATAATTATCATTGATTCATAACAATGTGGTACTCATGAACCTGTCCTTTCTCTCGTTTTGAAGAACTGATAGGACTTCATTCATTAATTATAAAAATACGTCAATATCTGTGGATGCGAGCGCACTAGAAATAAATCCTGAACAGTGCTAACATCTATGTACTTGTTCGTCACAGAAACAAGTGAGTCCATCTTGGGGGCGGTGATAAAATGCAGCGAACACAATCCGGCCAATCGCAGCGCTTCCTGCATGTCACGCCGTCGGGATGTGCCCATCACTGCCTCTCATTCGTTGAGATATCTACTCAATCACACACCCATTTCTGCAAACGTTTCCTGTTTACTTACAAAGTAGGTGCAGCACAAGCAGTGCTTGCAGGGAAAGTTATAGCATTAAACGCATGTATCAGAAAAGAACCAAGTGTCAGCTGATAGACGAATGGATAAAGAAATTGTGCTACACGCACGTAGTGGAATATTATTCAGCCATCGAAAAGAGAGTCTGACATTTAAAACAACATGGAGGAACCTGGAGGACATTACGCTGAGCGAGCTAAGCCAGACACAGAAAGCAAAAATTTCGCTGCAGCAGACAGTGGAACGGTTATCACGAGTGAGCGGATGCAGGAAACAGGATGTGCGTCAGGGTACGATGTTGCTGCTACACAGAATGAGTAAGTCCTGGAGACCTAGCAATATACACCGTGATGACTACAGTTAATCATATCACATTGTATACGGGAAATTGGCTAAGAGAGTAGGTTACCGATGCTCCTATGACAAAAACAAGAATGAAGAAAAAGAAACCATATGAGGAGATGGAAACATTAATTAGCTTGATTATAGTAATTATGCACTATGTGTATGTGTTAAACACCATATGTGCACTTTAAATACATACAATTATTTTTTAAAAAATTCAAAATCAATAATTTAAGTCTACTTTATTGAACTAGAAAAAGAACAAATTATATCTGAAGTAGGCATAATAAAAGAAATGATAAAAACTAAAGCAGAATCATCTCTAACCATAATTATATGAACCTAAAAATCAATCAAGAGGAAAAAAACTGAAGGACACACAAACACACGGAGGCTAAATAATATGTTACTAAACAATGAATAGGTTACAAAGAAATCAAGGAAGCAATCAAATGATACCTTGAATCAAATGAAAATGAGAATGCAACACCCCAAAAACTATGGGGCAAAGCAAAAGCAGTCCTAAGAGGGAAATTCATAGTACTACAGGCCTACCTCAAGAAACAGGAAAAATTTCAAATAAACAATCTACATTTAAGCCCAAAGTGAGTAAAGAAGGGAAATAATAAAGATCAGAACAAATAAAAAAAATAGAGCCTAAAAAAATACAAAAGATCAGGGAAACCAAGAGTGGGTTCTTTGAAAAGATAAACAAGATTGACAGACCTTTAACCAGACTTATCAAGAAAAAAAAAAGAGGACCTAAATAAATAAAATCAGAAATAAAAGAGGAGAGGTAACAACTGATACCACAGAAATACAAAGGACTGTAAGAAAATATTAACAACTACATGCCAAAAAAATTAGACAATCTGGAAGAAACAGATAAGTTATTTGAAACACATGATCTCCCAAAAGAGAATCAAGAAGAAACAGAAAATCTGAACAACTGATTACAACCAATAAAATTGAAGCAGAAGTCAAAAAACTTCCAACAAAGGAAAGTCCTGGACTGAATGGCTTCATGGGTGAATTTTACCAAACATCCAGAGAAGAACTAAGACCTTTTCTTCTCAAACTATTCCAAAAAATTCAAGAGGATGGAGGACTCCCAAGCTCATTTTATGAGGCCAGCATTATCCTAATTCCAAAACCACATAAAGACACTACAAAGCAAGAAAATTGTAAGCCAGTATCTGTGATGAACATAGATACAAAAATCATCAACAAAATATTAGCAAACTGAATCCAGCAATATGTTCAGAAGATCATTCATCATGATCAAGTGGAATCTATCCCTGGAATGCAAGGGTGGTACAATACACACAAATCAATTACTTTGACATGCCACATAGACAAAATAAAAGCTAAAAATCATATGATCATATGTCTAGATGCAGAAAAAGCTTTTGACACAATCCAGCACCCATTTAACATTACAACTCTCAGCAAAGAGAGAACATATCTCAAAATAACAACTACCCTATATGACAAACTCACAGCTAACACGGAGAAAACTAAAAGCATTTCCCTTAAGATCAAGAACAAGACTTTACCATTCTTATTCCACATGGTATGGAAGTCCTAGCCACAGCAATCAGACAAGAAGAAATAAAAGACATCCAAATTAGAAAAGAATAAAGTGAAGCTAACATTATTTCCAGATGATATGATACTGAATACAGAGAACCCCACAGATTTCATAAAGAAACTACTAGAATTAATAAACAAATTCAGCAAAGTACTGGGATATAAAATAAATATCCAGAAATTGCTTTCATTTTTATACACCAATAAAGAACTACCAGAAAGGGAAATTAAGAAAACAATCCCATTTACAACTGCATCAAAAAATACCTTGAAATAAATTTAACCAAGGAGGTGTTAAAAGACCTGTACTTGGAAAAGTATAAGATGCTGAAGAAGAAATTGAAGAACATACAAATAAATAAAAGCATATACCATGCTCATGGATAGAAAAAAAATTTTACATTATTAAAATGTTCATACTACCCAAAGCAATCTATGGATTCAACACAATTCTTATAAAAAATACCAATGATGCATTTTATAGACATAGAACGAATAATCCAAAAATTTGTATGGAACCAAAAAGAACCCAAATAACCACTACAATCTTAACAGGCACAAAGTTACAGAAATCACGTTGCCTGAAATCAAACAATACTACAAGACCATAGTAATCAAAACAGCATGGTACTGGCATGAAAACAGATACCTAAATCAATGAAACTGAATAGAGAACCTAGAAACAAACTCACATCTTTACAGTCAATTAATATTTCACCAAGGAGTCAAGAACATATAAAGGGGTAAAGACAGTCTATTCAACAAATGACAATGGGAAAATTGGACAGATACACGCAAAAGAAATGAAACTAGATCACCTTCTCACACCACACACACAATACATTTAAGACTCAAAACTATAAGCCTCCTAGAAGAAAATACAGGCAAGAAAATCTCAATCATTTCTCTTGGTAATATTCTCTCTGACATATCTTCTTGGACAAGGGAAGCAAAAACGTCAAACTATAAAGATTTGCAGAGCAAAAGAAACCATCCACAAAATCGAAAGACAGCCCACTGAATGAGAGAACATATTCTCCAATGATACATCCAATTAGGGGTTACTATCCAAAATTTATAAAGAACTCATACAACTCAACACCAAAAATGCCCCAAACAACCCCATTAAGAAATGGGCAAAGGACCTAAGCAGACCCGAATAGACACCTCTCTAAATGGGACATACTAATGGCCAATAGACATACGAAAAGATGCTCAAAGTCACTAATCATCAGAGAGACACAAATTGAAACCGTAACAACGTATCCCCTCACACCTGTCAGAATGACTATTTTGAATAAATCAACAAGTGCTGGCGAGGATGGGGAGAAAAGGGAGCCCCGGCGCACTGTTGGTGGGACTGCAGGCTGGTACAGCCATGTTGTAAAACAATATGGAAGTTTCTTGAAACATTCGAAATGGAACTACCGTACGACCCAGTGATTCCATTTCCAGGTATATACCTGAGGGGAACCCAATCGCTAATTCGAAAGAACACGCGCACCCCTGTGTCCACCGTGGTGGGGTCATTTGCAGCCACGAAGCTATGAAAGAAACCCAAGTGCCCACCCACAGACAAGTGGGTAAAGAAGAGGTGGCACATTTACACACAATGAAGTATTGCTCGGCCATAAAAGGGAATGAAATCTCATCTTGCGCAAAAGCCTGAGTGAACTTGGAGTGCACGACGCTAAGTGAAGTCAGTCAGTCAGAGGGAGACAAACGCCATGTGATTTCACTCACATGTGGAATCTGAAGGACAAGGTGAAGGAACCAGCAAAAGCGAAACAGACTCACGCGCACAGAGGACAGACAGGCGCTTGCAGTGGGGGAGGGGCTGGGTGGGGAAAGGGGAAGGGGTTGACAAATACAGGTTGTAGTCACGGAACAGTCAAGGGGGAGGTAAAGTAACCAATATATTGTAATGACTCTGTACGGTGTCGGGTGGGTACCAGAAACACAAGGGAAACATTCTGTGAAGTAGGTGATTATCTAACCACCAGGCTGCACACCTGAAACTAATACACAATGACACTGAGTGCAAACTGCAATTGAAAACAATTTTAATAATAATAAAATCTAAAAAAGCTAAAGCAGAAATCAATGAAATTTAAAACAGAAAATCAACAGAGAAAATCAATGAGACCAGAATCTGGTTCTTTAAAAAGATCAATAAAATCAGTAAGCCTCTAGCCAGGCTAACAAACAAAAAAAAGAAAGGACACAAATTACCAACATCAGAAATGAAAGAGAAAATTACCGAAGTTCCTATGGACATCAGTAGAACATCATCGAAGAATACTATGGATAATTCTACGGCCACAAACTGGTAACTCAGAGGAAACGGACCTATTCTTCAAAAGACAAAATTCGCCAAAATTCATACAAGAAACAAAGAGACAATATGAATAGGCCTATATCTACTAGTGAAATTGAATCAATAATTAATAACATTCTAAAATAGAAAGCATCAGGCCCAGGTGGGTTTCCTGGTGAATTTTACCAAACATTTATGGGAAAAAAATTGCACCGATTTTCTACAATCTCTTACAGAAGACAGAAGGAGTGGGAATACTTCCTAACTCATTCTGTGAGGCCAGTGTTACCCTAACACTCAAATTAGACAAAAACATTACAAGAAAGCTATAGATCAACATCTCTCATGAAAAAAATGCAAAAAATCTTCAGCAAATACTAGCAAATCGAATCCCAGCAATTTATGAAAACAAATACACAATGACCGACACTGGTTCTACATTCAAAAGTCAACTAATGCAATCTATCACGTCAGCAGGTTAAGAAAAACCCATTACCATATCGATAGGAGAAAAAAGCATTTGACAAAAGACAACACCCATTCATGGTAAGCACTCAGTAAGTGTGATTACAGAGGAATTTCTCCAAGCTGACAAAGAACCTATGGCCGACACCATATTTAACGATGAGAATGAGACGCTTTTCCACTAAGATCAAGCACAACGTAGGGATGGTCCTACCAACCACTCCTTTGCAACACTGTACCGGAAGGTGTAGCTACTGCAGTTAGGCGAGAAAAGGTAAGAGATGTATGATTAGTGAAGGAAGGCAGAAAAGTGTCTCTCTTAACAGGTGGCATGGTCAGCTCTGTAGAAAATATATATGTATACATGTCGATCACTTACCTATATAGTAACAATGAAAAAGTAGAATTTATAATTAAAAACACGATACTATTCACATCAGTGCCCTTAAATGAAACCCTTAGGTATAAATCGAACAAAGTATGTGCAAGGTCGATAAGAGGAAAACTAAAAAAACTCTGCTTAAGGTAATCAAGAAAGAAGGAGATAAGTGGGGAAATATTCCATGTTCATGGACAGGAAGACTCGAGATTGTCAAGACGTCAGTTTTTTCCAGCTTGATGTTAAGATTCAGTGCAATACCAGTGAAAACCCGAGCAAGGTGTCTTGGGGATGTAGAGAAATCCTCGGTACTCTCTACCTACCTAGTAAGAATATAGAACATTTTTTCTAATAGTGGAAGTCACTCATGCAGGACTGCATGATAAATTTAAATCCTCTTTTCACGGCACAATTTCACCAACAGTCCCTGCTAGATCCTACTGCATGTATGCATTGATTCATTCATTGTTTTATTTATTCATTTATTGTTGTACTCATGAATAATTTAAACATGTTTACTTTTTCTGAGAAAGCACGTGGTCAACCCATCAACAACCCAAACTGCAAGCCATAGCAGTCTTGAGAAAGAAGAACCAAGCAGGAGGTAGCACACTACCTGGTATCAAACTATACCGCAAGGCTACAGTAATCAAAACAGCATGGCACTGGTGTAAAAACAGACACATAGAACAATGAGACAGAATAGACAGCTCAGAAATAAACTGACACCTATATGGTCAATTAATATTTGATAAGGAGGCAAGAACATACAATGGAGTAAAGACAGTCTTCTCAATAAGTAGCGTTGGGAAAATGGGACAAATACATGCAAAAACATGAAACTAGACCACCTTCTTATACCATATAAAAAAAAAACTCAAAATTGACTCAAGACCTAAACGTAAGGCTCAACATATTCAAACTCCAAGAAGAAAGCGCAGGCAGTAAACTCTCTGACATTTCTCTTGGTAATATTTTTTTCTGATACATCACCTCGCACAAGGAAAACAAACAAGTAAAAAAAAAAATAAGTGGGACTGCACCAAACTAAAAAGCTTTTGCACAGCAAAGGAAACCAGCAACAAAATGTAATGACAACCTAGTGAATGGGAGAAATGGTCACCAACGATACATCCAGGTATCGTTCATACCTTCGTCTATTGATTCCCTCGTTAAGTCACTAGTACTAACAATGTCAATATATATGAATCAAAAAACCTAAAAGCAAAGACCTGGAATATTACTAAGCTGCACTTACAGGCTTGTTTTCCTTAAAACTAAGAAACTACATCTTTTCTGCAATGGATCTCAGCATCACACACATTAATCGCCATTCTTGCTTCACATCAAGCCCGTGTTCACATTCTGTCCGTTCTAACCCTTCCTTTATTTCACGTTCCATGTTTGAAAGATGGTTTGTGGGGTACCCAGCCTCCCAAACGGCTCCCAATGACCCATGACTGCTGGCATTCACAGCCTGGAGTGCCCTCCCACACTAAATCCCGACCGGCCTCGTGACCCATGGAACACTGAGGCAGCAATGGCGGATGACCTCCGGGTCTGGGTGGTGAATGTCCCCGGCCTGTTACCCTCCTCTCTCGCACTGGCTGCTGCAGGGGAGGCCCGCTGTCCTGCTGTGGATGGCTGGTGGCTTCACTCAGGAGGCTGGCCCTGAGAGGAGGCCGTGAAGGCGCTGGGCGCCTCCCACCCAACGGCCTGGCGGCGGACCCTCCACCCTGCTGGAGCTTTCGGACAACGGGAGCTGCTCCGCACCCCCCGCCTGGGACCCCACGACAGACCCTTGTTCACACTGCCCACCAGCACTGAATGATTAAATCCGCTACAGCGCGTTCATTCTGTAGAGTAAAATGCACACTTTATAAAGAATGAAACAGCACACACTTAACTTCTTCCCCGTGAACTGCAGTCATGAGATTCTAGGTAAATCATCAGTGTTAGCTCCTACCACGTTCTCTCTATCAACACAGAATGGCTCTACTTTTTATGTACTGACATGAGTCCTGTTTTATTTTTCATTAATGAATGTAGTGAACACTATCGCATGTACCAGCTCGCGCGAGAGTAATAAACACAACCAGTGCTAGTGCCCGTCGTGTACTTACTCCGACACCAGAGCACACAGCCTCCTTCGCCTTTTCAGACGACTGTGCTGGCAGACCGCTGAGCGTGCCCTGAAGGGTCAGGCCAAGACTTACCTTGATTAACACCTGTACCGACTCCCTCATGTTTCTCTCGTTTAATTACTCAAAGAACCATTTGAGCATTGATTTATTCTTTTAAAGATAAACAGTAAAACCCACCAATACTCCACAATTAAAATATCATTTCATGCAACTGCTGACAAGCATTTTGTCCAAAGGGAGCTACGTCTAGATTTCTTGTTCTTCATCTAACGTGACTGAACGGTACCTAGTCCTCACTGACCTATGCTCCGCCTTTTCCTCTTTTTTTAATTAACCGTACTGAAGTGACACTGGTTAACAAGATCGCGGAGGCTTCAAGTGCACCGTGTTGTGATACATCATCTGTACACTGCATGGTGCGCCCACCACGCACAGCCACATCTTCCGTTGCTGTGTACTTGGCCCCCTTTACCCTCTGACACCCTCCCCGATCCCCTCCCTCTGGGACCCAGTACCCTGCTGTCTGTGTCTACGATGTTTTCAGAGGAAGGGGGAGAGAGAGAGAAAGATGGTTTGTTGTTCCATTTACGGATGCACTCATTGGTTGATTCTTATATATGCCCCGATTGGGGATTGAACTCACAACCTTGGCCAATTGGGATAACACTCTAACCGTTTGAGCTACTCCAGCCAGGGCTTGTACCACATCTTCTTTACCCAATCATCTAACCTGAGACTTCTTTAAATAAGTGACCAAAATCTGAACCCATTCATTCACTCCCCTTTAACAATACATTCGCAACAAATGCTCCGGGATGCTGGCGTGCAACATCAACTAATTCTAATGTACGATATGCTCACTGTCCACAGACCCTACCTGCCGGGTCTTTTTCTTTTTTAAGTGTCGTCAGTAAACAGAATTGGAGTGATCATCCCTACTATCATATCCTCAACACCAGTCTATGCTTGGTCTTCTTTCAATTCGGCACTTAAACAGTTATTTTCGTAGGAATGATTTGTTCCTTTTTAAAAGAACGCCAACCAACAGCATCCCACCACCAACCCAAAGCAACATGGACTCTCATGGACTAGGATATGTCCTCCATGGGAAACAGGAAGAGAAACTTGGTCTGTTCAGGTTAGGAAACTCGGTGCTCCCAGAAATAACAGAACTAATAACCCTCACTTCACTGCAGTGTTGCAGCATGTCGGTCTTCAGGCATTGGCACGTCTTATGCTTGCACCGCTTCACTTAGGATGCGTGTCACTGGCACGGAGCACACAGCTCCAGGGCCAGCCCTTCGCTGCTCCTAACTTCCAAGTGCGCCCCTCTCCCGCCCAGCAAATCACTCGGTTTCTTTCTTCTAAGGGACTCAAAGTTACAGAGGTTCATCAAAACCTCAGAATACCATCATTTGTCTATATTGGACATCTTTCTTATTCCTTTATTTATGCATTATTTATTCCTTTATTCACTAATAACAATGCAATCAAATCTCATAAGTCAAAAGCCTAAGACCAACATCCTTGAATATCGCTAATAACTGTCCAAATGCCCACACCCCACGTGTGTGTGAATAGATGAGGGTGCTCTTTGGAGTGTGCGAGTGTGTGTGTGTGCTTTTGCACATGTAAACTCATAGATATCTGCGTCCTATCAGTTGCATTGGCCCACGGGTGGCCCTTTGTCACTTACAGGTGCGATGAACCACCATTCTGCACCGTGACCTCACTTCACACTAGAACGCCAGCAACTCCATCCACCTTCCCATGGGCTCCTCCCTCAGGGGTCAGCCCGAGTCTTCCCTCATGGAGCATGTGAAGATAAAGCACAATGCGAGCCCTGGCTGGTGTAGCTCAGTGGATTGAGCGTGGGCCTGCGAACCAAAGGATGGCGGTTCGATTCCCAGTCAGGGCACATGCCTGGGTTGCGGGCCAGGTCCCGGCAGGGGACACATGAGAGGCAACCACACATTCATTGATGTTTCTCTCCCTCTCTCCTTCCCTTCCCCTCTAAAGATAAATAAATAAAAAATAAAGAAAAGAAAACAATGCGAGACCCTGAAGATGAATACAATTCAACTGTCTTGCTGGATTGTCATAGGACTGAATCAATTAACCATAAATCCCAATTTGGGCCTCTGCTGGCATTATTTGGTTTCATTCATTAATGTATTCATTATTACTTAGAAAAACTCAAGACACACCCAGAAACCAACCTCCCAATCCAAGAACGGATGCTCTTGTTACTCACATCACTCTCTGCCCTGCTCACCCAGCCAGCGGAGGCTGAGAACTTCAGCAGGAGAGAAGAGGCAGGCGTGTACGGCGGTTCAGATGGGGGAGATGCAAACTTTCAAAGGGAAAGAAACAGCATATAGTTAGGTATTTTTTAATGGAAGCGAGTCTGTTAACACTAAAATAATTATAAACTTGGTTCATTTCCTAATCTTTTCATTGCTCAAGAATTACACACTTTATTTTATTGACTTATTTTTTATTTTTAAACAATACAACAAGCAGCAACCTGAGAATAAGAACCATTATCTTTCATGAGTATCTGCCTGCACACTCCCTATTCACAAATTTCACAGCTCGGTGATTGCTTTTAGTTCAACTCACTCGTGCAAAATTGGGTAAATGTAAATCTTTGTCTTACAGCATCATCTCACCAAGGATGTACAAACTTTCCTGATTTATGTGACTCGAGATTATTTATCCACATACAGCATGAGGCTTAAAGTACATGAATTATGTACCCATTTTTTAGAGAACTTCTCCAGACAAGTTTCTACGTGTACTTTAGCCAAAGCACGGGGAGCCAAGAGTTCCATTTCTTTACCTGGGAAACCTTCGGGGACCACTAGCTTTGGTCCCTAATGTGCCTTCCTCATCAGCCCTCACTCAGCCTCCCTTTTAACAACTGATCTACATGGAAATGCACTCCTCCTTTCCCTTACGCCAGCATCAGTACCAACTAAAACCCACATGCTGGACGGGAGCCTCAGATTGCCTGTCCACACACCCATGGCCCGTGAACCACTGACCAAACCCTCTTTTAGTTTTTCCGTTGTTGACACCGTTAGAGACGTCGCCCATTTTCTCCCTCTGTGCCCACCCGCACCCAGCCCCCAGCCCCCTCCCCTGGCCTCCACCACATTATTGTCAGTGTCCATGGGCGATGCACGCATGTTCTTTGCCTCATCCCTCACCTTCTTTTATCCAGCCCCCCACCCGCTCCCCCTGAGATCCGTCAGTCTGTTCCAGGTGCCCGCGCCTCCGGTTCTATTTTATCAGTTTAAAAAGCTCAGTGAATAGAACTGGAGTAACCCTAACTCCAGTCATATGACACGTTCTCAATACTGGTTCATGTTTGGTCCTCTCTCAAAAAGGGAATCATTTAGGCCATTGTGTATTTATGTAAGCTTCTTTTTTGTCCTTTTCTAATTAGAACCACCCACCAAACAATCAAAGCAGCCACACAGACTCTTGGGTGTCTCTGTCCATTCTGTCATTACAGGAAGAGTCGGAGTGTTTCTAATCTGCACTAACAAACACCCCATCATTTCCTATTGGTCCACGGGAGCCCCGCCCTGTCATTTCCTATTGGTCCACGGGAGCCCCGCCCTACCATTTCCTATTGGCCCATGGTGAGCCCCTCCCTGTCCTCAGTCAGGCACATACTCCCTCCTCCTCTCCTGCGTTTACTTCCCAAAGATTTCGCCTTATCTCTTGTTGCAATAATTCACAGATTTCTAGACAAATTAATTACAATTTTGGATTCGGACTCAACCCCCACTCCAGCGGCCATCCTGGGCCTAACCTTTGCACTCTTTTTCTTCCATTCTTTATTGTTTTATTGATTTGTTCAGTGATCCAATAAAAATATAATCAATTCATGGAAAGCACAAAATCTCAATGGCACAATCCCCGACTGTTACTAAGTCCTACACACGCACAGGCTCCTTCCCGCCGAGCTTGCCCGCAGCGTGCTCTCGCAGTGGTGCCGGGGCAGCACGCAGTACCCCCTTTCGGGACATCCGCTGGGGTCAGCTGCATGTGAGTGTGCAAGAGGGGAGTGAACAGCTCTGAAAACTGAAGAAACATTTTCCATCTTTTGTTAGGGAGACCCCGTAATAAAGTCTGAATTAATCATCACACATCGACGGTTTGTAATCTATTCCCGTCATTGTGCAGTGTTCTTTAATTGATCAAAGATGCCCAACATTCTTTCACTTTATACTCTTATGGAGCTGCTGACACTTTGAAATGTTTCTGTGAACGCCCAGGAACAAGTTCCCCTAACCACGTATACAAACTATGAATGTTACTCTCCTCAGTATTTGTGCTTCTTAAAACCCAAAGTTGCCGGTGAAAAAGTCCGTATCGTTAAATATGAGTAAATCAGCTGTGGTGTGCCATGTCTCAGGAAAAAAGGAGGCTTTAAAGTAATTTGAAAAATAAATTTAAGTATATTTAAAGGATATTAATTGTAGAGTTATAAATAAGATGCAAAATTTCATTTCATTAGCCAAGAATATCACTACTTTCATTAACTAAATTATTTAATTTTAATCAATATACTGAACACCACCGTATCTATCACCTAACCTGCAAGTCAGGACTATGATGATTATAAATATGTCCAAATGCTTTACATAAGTAAAGTCTAAATCATCCTTTTTAATGGACCTTTCTTGTGCTGACTACCTAAGTTAAATCCTTGTATGGCATATGCTTGACAATGGCCTCACTCCACTCAATGTATTCGTTCTTTAACTCATTAACTCATTCACTCATTCACTGATGGAAGGACTCTTAGGATGGTCTCCCCAATTGTTTACTACATGAAGCACAGGCAAACAGTGACATGGGCAGCGACCCAGAACCCCAACACACACTATTGTACGCGCCCATCTACAAACACACCACGCAAAATGGGAAAAGCGTGGGTTTTCAAAACTATGGATGTCAGCTATGCAAAACAGGGTAATCACGCAATCCTTCTCCTTACTTCATAATAAGGCTCCTCGTTGGTATGTGCTTGTCATCTTTTAAACAAAATATGAATCTATTCACTCGCAACAATATACAATTATGTCATTATCATAATTATAACTCACTGGACAAAAACTTTGAACGATATTAGTGTGTGATCATACAATTAATCATAATTCTTGTCAAAAGACACATTCTCATCTTTGTCCCATGATTGCTCTATTTTTTGAATGAGATGATTTGTTATTTATTCATGCGAACGTTTTGCCCTTTTCTTAATAAAACAAACAACCAGCAACCCACCATCAATCGGAAATCACAATATTCAATCTCACGCCTATCTGTCTATCTGCTTTCAGAATGTTTCAAAACATTCATTACTGAGCGTGCAACTTCCCTGGTCTCCATTCATTCATTCTTCCACTTCTTTCCTTACTCGTAATTTCATTGATAATTACAAAAGAAAAAGCAAATCCATACCCAGGATACAGAAAGCCCAAGAAGAGTGTGCTGACTCCTCTCTTCCTGGACCACAGAGGAACTAACTACATTCCTCTTGAAATGACCTCAGACTCTAGGGTTCCACCCTAACCCCTAACTCCAGCACCTCAGGGTGCACAGCGCTGATGCAGACCTGGCCTTCCTGTCTGGGTGTGTTTGTCTGCGTGAATTCAAATATGGCCAAGATGAGGTGGGATATTAGGCAACTCTGAAAATGAATGCAAAGCCCTATGACTCTGTTCCTAATGTGTCTCATTTGTCCTGAAATGGACTAATCCAGGGGTGTCAGACTCATTTTCACCGGGGCCACATCAGCCTCGAGGTTGCCTTCGAAGGACCGAATGTAACTTCAAGTCCTTAACAGTTGAGGAGTAGTTACATTTATACGGTCCTCAGATTATTCCTGCCCTTTGAGGGCCACCGCGAGGCTGATGCGGCCCCCGGTGAAAACGAGTTTGATGTGCCTGGACTAACCTCAATCGGTGGTGGAGCGACCCCCAGAAGTTGTCCATACGTGACTTTTTGCTTGCGGGGGCCACTCGCTCCTTTGAAACAATTCCGCGGGCACCAGAATAACCCCCTCCAAGCCAAGAACGTGAACTCCGGTACTTACATGAGTCCCTCCGCCCCTTTTCCAAAGAAGGGACAACGAAGGTCTTCGTCCCCAATAATTACTGAATAGATCAGGTGGGTGTGCTGACCCTGTGGAAGGAAAAGGGCAGATTTTAGAAAATTGAAGTAGTGTAGATTTTTTGAGAGAACCTTGCCCTGCTGTTCTGGATTCATCCAAAACCCCCGTTTTCATCACATGCCATTAGCCCAAGGACGGCCCTCTTTCCATCTGATGTAACTAATAACACGTACAATGAGATGACAACCGCTGAATCTGCACCCCAGCAGAAGGAAGGAGGGCGCCCACTCCGGGTTGCGTCTGTGAAGGCCCACACACGCAGAAGCTAGGAATTTACCGGTTATGAGAGTGTGTCCTGAGATACTGTAAGTCACCATTAAGTGGTTCCTGAGGAGGTGAAGGGTTACCTTGGCTCTGGGTCCCGCTTGACCACCAGCAGGGAAAGGTAGGGCCTGCTTCTTGACATCCTCTCAATGATCCATGCTGGACCCTACTTTATGAATTTCTTCATTTATTTGCTTACTTTTGATTGATTTACTCACAGAATGATTTATTTATTTTCATTTTTTCAGAACGAATACAGAATGCCCTAAGATGCTGTCCCAGGTAAGTGTCTCTGTGTTCTTTACCCAGAGTGGGCAGAGCCCCAACACTCTCCTGCATACCTGGACGTCAGAAGGGGAAAGAGAGATTTATGAACTCTATTAAGGACGGAGTGTCCTGACTGTTTGCCCGCTTCCAAAAACACCTCTCCCTGCATTCACTTACAATAATGTCGTCAACATCCACAACCCTGCGTGCCCCTGGCAAGAGTCCTAAATTACACCAACGTCCACCTGTAACTTCAATACACACAGAAAAACAACTACATGTGTTTAAAAAAAAAAAAAAATGATACCGATGCAGAAGAACTGACCTCATCATGATGCCCTCTTAATCCTGGCACATCCTCTGGTCTTCTTAAATTACCTTGTAATCCACTGCTCACTTTGTTTCCCTTTGCTTTTTTCTCTTTTGCTTTACCTTTGCTGTTTACACTACCATGGATATCCTCATTTCCCTCGCTGCTGCCCACCTGCCCCCAAGCCCCACTGCCCCTTCCCTCTGGACGTCACCACACTGTTGTTTGTGTCTGTGGATTATGCTAGAGCTGCCCCAGCTGTGGAGAAGAGGGAGCCCTGGTGCCCTGCTGATGGGAATGCAGACTGGTGCAGCCACCGTGGAAAACGGTATAGCGTTTCCTCAAAAAATTAAAAATGGAACAGCCTTTTGTCCCAGTGATCCCACTTCTGGGAATGTGTCTAAGAACCCCAAAACACCAATTGGAAAGAACATATGTACCCCCATTTTCATAGCAGTGTTATTTACAATAGCCAGAATCTGGAAGCAGCCCAAGTGCCCATCAATGTGAGGGTGTAAAAAAAGCTGTGGTACATCCATATAGTGGAATAGTATGCAGCCATGAAAAATAAGGATTGGCCAAAGAACATATGTTTCACTTTTCTTAACAAAATTAGCAACCACCAACCCAGAAACAACAGTGAGTCTTACACACATCTCTCCATGTTTCTGATCAACCTGGTAAAAGCCCTGGACCCTTCACTTACTAGAACTCAACTCCCCAGGAACCACTTAATGGTAACTTACAGTATCTCATGACACACTCTCATAACTGGTAAATTCCTAGCTCTCTGTGTCTTTATTCTCTGATAGGCTTCTTTATTTACCCAAGTACTGACTCACTAATGAAAGAACTCATACCTAAGATCCACCGAAGCCAAGAGCAAGATGCCTTATTCCTAACTTCAGCTACAATCTCATGACATGAGATCGCACAGCTTTCCAGCCGAAGATTTAAGAACACTGACTATTACATACATTTTCTTCGCACACTTTATTTGCCCAAATAAGAGTCAAAATTCTCATGAATGCTGCGTGGTTACGTGGACTGCTGCGTGCCCGCTCTGCATGACAAAAAGCCCCCACTGCACGGGACACCCCGGACCGCTGGCCATGGTTGCCAGCTGCAAGGAATGAACTGACCACTTCAGTTTATGAGACACGGTGCTCGCTGGTCTACGCTTAGCCCTTTTTAACTTTATTTTTCCCTTTAAAAAAATCACAAAAGAATACCTTATCCAACAAATAGAAAATTACCGATACCTGTCTACTGTAATTCAAAAAATTAAAATAAAAAGGAAAACCAGCGACACCTCACATCCGTGTACCTCTCTCTGGCTGATGCAACAACCCAAACATCACCAATACGGAAGTGCCGTAAAACATGGTGTATAACATAAATAAAATGACACAGATATCTGTGTTTTCACATCCCTCAAATTCGCAGTTATGAAATCACAAATCTCGAGTGGTGGTCCATTGTCTTCATTAGTCCACGCTTAACTGCCTTTGATTTGTGTATGCGTCTGCTTGCTTTCGATAAACCGATAAACATACACGAGTCTGCCACTCAACCCAAGAACAGGTGATGATTATATTTACATTAACAGACACATGTTACACATACAACACAGTTATCCATGTACATTATGTAAAATTAATATAATTACATATGTATAAAACTTTTTATTTGCTCCTTCCCTACATAGAGGACAGCCTGTTTATTCATTTCTAACTTGGTGACAGTTACACTCCAGGAGCCGTGTGTCCCCCTTGGCTCTCGTCAGCACAGAGAGGTCTCCATGTGGTCATCTGTGCCCACTCATGTTTAATGCTGCATACGCACCTGTCATCCGGCCTCCCGACTGTCCCTCATGGTGGCAATCCATGGCTCATCTCCACAGAGGTCACAGCCAAGACCACTGTCCCTAGCCACAGCCTGGGGCCTCCATTCTGTGGGACATAAGGCAGAGGTTTTAGGACAGAGCAAAGTGGGTGCTTTTAAAGGCCGCCGGGTGAGTGGCACAGGCTGGGTCCGTCTTTAAATCATGACACGGCCTCCCCGCTGGCGCAGGCGCAGCCCTCACGGCACAGAGGTCCCCGTACAATAGGTTCATTATCACAATAAACACGCACAAACCCACCGCCCCAATCAAAAACAAGAACAGCGATGATGACAAACACCTGTCCTCTAGACAACAGTCTGATGGGCAGAGCTGGAGTAACAATAATCTTCGATTGCATGCATAATTTTATTGTGGTTTCTTGTCCTTTGTATTGCTGTTACTTACTTTTTAAATACAATAACCACCTGTGACCTCAGCACTAACCTGGAACAGAAACATCAGTTCACAGTCCTGTATGGCTGCACCTTGTCCGCGGCGTAAGAGCTTTGCTCTGTCCTGTTGTTTTAAGTGGTGCATGACCACACCTGCACGCCTTCGTCCGATGCATAAGACAGTATCTTTAGTGGTGCACCCTTAGCCCTCTTTCATTCGGTCATTATTTTACTGCTCACCTAATGCGCCCCGAACGACACACTAAAATGCCCGAGGAGCCACCACTCAGCCCAAGCCGGACGGCCGTTCTGCAGGCCTGCTGACAGGCCAGGACCCACAGTCCCAATGGCCTGGAGCTTGCTGGGTCTGGGGGTCGGGGGTGAACTAGGTCACTCACAACCTTGTTAAAAGCCCATCTTCATCCCTGGCCCACGCCTGGCCCTCTGTCGTTTTATTCCTGTGTGTGTGCATTTCTAAGGATTCTGTGAACTCCCATGAATCCCGTTCACACCGGTCTACAGCATCCTTCCCCACAGCAGAGGGGCCCTGGGGTGCCCCTTCCATGGAACACAAAGCCCACGAAAAGGAAGAAAACAGCGTAGACCTTTTTTGTCTGTCAAGGTCAGGGTAGCAGGTCTGGACTGATCACAATCTCTTGTCCAGAGCACCCGCTCACAGTTGCTCTATTCAAGGCGGGTATTACACTATCTCTTCATTTTCAATAATAAAATTAACAAACACAAATGACTCCTATCTCTCTTTACATCCCTCGGATGTGGAGAATTAAGCACCAACCCTGGCCCCAGGGCCTGCTCTCCTCTCCTTCCCAGCACGCCCCCTGCACACTGTATCGCTGACTCAGACCAGGACACTAACCAGGCACGACCCCCACCTCCAGGCTCCCCCCAACCCCCTTGCTGCCCTCTACCTCAAATAACCACCCCCAAACCTCCTGCGTACCCTCCCCTTTCCCTTTTATACATAGAAAACTTTATCGCATATCTGGATCCTTAAAAAACATTTACTCTTTTCCATGGTCCAGTGGCTTCCTCAGCCTCTGCGAAGGAGGATAACTAAGAACCAGTGACTGACTTCAGGGCACGTCCACCAGGGTGCGGCAGGCGGCCTCTGCCCCAGCCCCTCGGACCCCGCACCTGGGCTCCCCGTGCGCCCGAGGCCGTGCACCCCACGGTCAGAGCACCTTCGTGCGCACCGCACACTTGTACCAGACCCAGTCTCCGTTCCCGGCCCGCCGGCAACATCAGGACAGGGGGCTGCCCCTGTGGGCCCATCTCCCCCTCTGCAGGAGCGTCACAGCCTCACGCCAAATTCACTGTGACTTCACGCCGCAGTCAGCCAGGGGACCCCCGCGCCCCTCCGGACCCTGAGCCCCCCCGCGCCAGCCTCTGTCCCCTGTGCAGCGGCGCCCGAGCTGTGGTGCTGGACAGACAGACAGACCAGGTTCCACCCCAGCAGGCACTCACGAGCTGTGTACTGCGGAGACGTGACCTGGCCTCTCTGTCCTGAGCCCGGCTGGTGCCATCTGAAGGCCGAGGACGGCGGCCCCCGCGAGGCTCCGCCACGAGGGCGGACCGCACCATGGACTGTCGCGCAGACCGCCCGGGCCCACGCCACCCACCCCACGGGTCACACGGCCCCCCCGTCCGGTCCCGGAACGAACGAATGCAATGCTCCGGGAGGAGAGGCCTCGGGCGGGAACTGGTTGGGGTCCATCCGGGCTGGGACCTGGCATCCGAGCTTAAGCAGGCGCCCTGGGAAGGGGCGGTCCAAGAAAAGGGTTCGTGCGCCAAGGGGCCACCCCCAGGGCCGTCTAAGCCATGAGATCCTGGATGTTCGAACCATTTCCCAGAAACCAAAGAAAGAGGCCTCGGCTCTGACCCTTCCCGACAGCACCTGGCCAGCTTCCTCCCTCCCCGGGCCGGCCGGGTGGGTGTCCAGCACGCCCACATCAGAGCGACTGAGACATGAGAAATAAAAAGCAGACATACCTGTAACACATAACATAGATTACGTATGTACGTAGAGTGTGATATAGTCTCGTTCACTGGGGGATGTTCAAAAAGCCGTCACGGAGAGACTCCTGGCCCCGCCCACACCCTGCAGCGGGGGGCCTCAGGTGGCAGCGATCCACCCGGCCGGCCGTCCCTCCCTCCCAGGTGGCATGAAAATGAAAAGCATGAAGTTTAAGTGCAAGTTCTCCCTGAGCAGCAGCGGATCGTTAACGCGGCACCTCCCGGCCCCGCACGCGGTGCTCGCGGCATGCCTTGGCATACATTACCCTGTGCGGTCCTCCCCGCAGCGGTCCTGCGAATTAGACGTAATAATCATAATTAGCCAATATTTATTGAATGCACACTCTCCGCCAGGCACCACGCTGCCTGCTCTGCAAACTCGACAGCCCTCTGGGGTGGGGGCAATTCAACAGCATCTCGTGTTTCTCCCCCCGCCCCTCGGAAAAAGTCTGGAGCACGCGTTTTGTGCCAGGCCCTGGTCGAGGAGCCCGGGATACAGCAATGAACCGAACGGACAAAACTCACAGAAACAAGTACCAGACGCAGGGTAAGGGATGGTGGTAGGGACGGCAGCTAACCCTCAGACAGCACAGGCTTGTACCGTGTGAGTCCACTTTCACGCCGAATTTTTTCACGAAATACTGTAAATGTATTTTCTCTCCCTTATGGCTTCTTAATAACACTTCCTTTTCTGCAGCTCACTTTGTCATGATAATACAGTGTAAAATGCACATCCCACACCAGGTACGTGTTAACCAGCCATTGGTCGTATCTGTGAGGCTCCTGGTCAGCAGTAGGCTACCAATACTGCAGATCTGGGGGAGCCCGAAGTTACACACAGACTTTTCACTGTGTTGGGGTCAGCACCCCAACCCCTGTGTTATCCAAGGGTCAACTGGATAAAGAAGAACAGATGAGGAAAGGGAGGGAAAGAAGTAACGAAGAGAAAGCCACCATGAACAGAGAGAGTCAGCCCCACTTCACACATGGGAAGACTGAGCCTCAAAGAGCAAAGTGACTTACAAGTGGCCACACAGCGAGGGAGGGGCTGAACCACAGGCGGACGTGGGAGGTCTGTCTCTCCCCCCCCATCCCGCCCGAGCCCCTCTGCACCTGCAGCTCTTGCTCTCTGAGACCCCGCCAGCCTCAAGGGGCATCTGGGCGTGTGGGGAAGGGACGTGGGAGGGCCTGTGTGACCCTCCAAAGAGCAAGCGCAGACATGTCTGTGAGTTTGGTGAGAGCAGCCCCGAGAACGCAGAAGCCACGGGGTTGAGCTCAGACGAGGGAGCCGCCCCTCCTGCCCCGTCCCCCCGCGAGGTCGCTCTCGGCACGCTCTTTCAGAGCTGCGGCCCCTGCTCCAGGCTCACTCTCCTGTTTGCTGGCCACGTCCACTTGGTGTGTGGAACTCTCGTTTCCAGACTAGAGCAGAAATCCTCTAGTCCCAAATGCCATGGGCGCTTGTATTTCACCACCTCCCTCTCCAGAGGCAGAAACGTACACCTGAGCACCTGTCTGGCTCCCTGTCACAGGTGGGTGGGGACCCCTCCCAGTCGGAGAGGCCAAAGGCCGCCCCCAAGAGAACAGTTAGAACAATCCTAACTTTCCTTGTAATGAAATATTTGTGCGCTCACCCTACGGAAAGCATTGCTTTCAGCACTTGAAATGTTGGGAGTCACGTCACCTTCAAGGGCCCATTAATAAGGTACTACTGATATCCCCATTTTACAGCTGAGGAAACTGAGGCACAGAGCTTAACTACCTGGTCTGAGCTCACAGAACCAGCAAAGGGCAGAGCTGGGATTGGAACCTGTCTAGGATGCAGGGAACGGGGGCTCAGCCCCTCAGCAGATCACACAGAAGGTATCTGCTGAACGGAAGGCAGTCTTCGGGGTGGGGAATGCGCTGGCCTGCCCCCTCACCCTGTGCTGGGTTCCCCCCTCCTTGCCCAGGACCCCCTCAGGCTCTAGACGAATCTCTTCATCTGGCCCCCTGCGCCTTCCATCCCAACATCAGCCACCAGCATTCTAGTCACACCTGACCAGTGGTGCTGCAGGACACCAGTGACAAGCCTGACCCTCGTTACAAGTGATCCTGACAACCAGGATGAGCGACGGAAGGGGTCACCTGAGGAGTAAATTCAGAGGCCAGGGGATAAGAAGTCCTGCTCCCTGACAGGCCAGGGGGCTGAGTCTGCCACGGGGGACCCCAAGGAGTGCCGATTTTTTTCAGGCACGCTCAAGAGAAGAAGGAATTGGGGGAGGGTTTGGGTCTGAAAATAAAGCAAACTCGGGCTGCAGCCCCGATTCTGTACGTGCTCCCTGTGTGTGGCTCGGGGCGAGTCTCTCATCATCCCTAATGCTTAGGGCCCTTTTATCTGAACGCAGGACGGTGATTGTTATCATGGAGGTTGGCTGTGCTGATTGAGAAGAGGCACAATTACGCCCAGCGGCTAGAAAAGGCCCAGGCACGTGGTGGGGTCAGGGGATACTCCTCCACCCAGGAGAGCCAGGGAAGGGGGGCCGCCTGCTGTCTCTCTGTGCACGTGAAAGCAGCGGGGACTGAGAGCTGACGCAGATCAGCTCCAGAACCACAGCGGGGACCTGGTCCCTGAGGACGGGCAGCCCACCTGTTGTCCCAGAGCCACCTGAGCCAGTCAGTGCGCTCAGAGGCAGAGCAGAAGGCAGGAGCTACACCAGCGCGCGCCCACCCTGGAACAACCTTGGTGCTCCGAGCGAGGAAGCCTTTGATCTGGGTGAGAAACTGACTCTACCTCTCCTCCATCCATCTGCCCATCCATCCATCCATCACACCTCATACCCCTCCTCCCCTCTCTGGTGCGCTCAGGAGTCAGGCGAACCTGGGCTGGGATCCTGGGTCCTGCTTCCTAGCTGACCTCGGACCGGTCACTGACCTCTTAGAATCCTCTCGTCTGTGAAATAAAGGGAACCAGAAAGAGCTGAGCAAGGATTTAAAGAGAATTCGGACATACCAGTGCCTGGCCTGAGCGACTGGCCATTAGCTGTCCTTTCCCTCTGCTTCAGCACCAGGCTGCCAGGTGTGCAGGGGCAGGACCAGGGCAACAACCTGCGTGACATTGAGAAACACTTTTAGAACATGATCTGCGCTGCCGCAGCCCTGGGCAGCCCCCTGCCGCACCTGGGGCGGGGCAGCGGCCACAGCACTTTGGGGTAGTGGTCCCTCCGGGACTCCCAGCGGAGGGTGCCATCTAGCGGACTGGCAACAGGTGGGGTCCCGTAGCAGGGACAAGGGGGGTGGTCCAGGGTCGCAGCAACTGCAGCAAGCCAGCCAGCCAACCGGGAGGTCGCTATCCCCGGGGCTGCAGGCTGCCCTGGTCGGGAGAACCATCCTAATGACCCCGGGGGGTGGCCTGCCTGGTGGATGAAACCTAGCTCGGCTCTGACTTCCTGACCACCCCCCGACACCCCCCGCCCTGTTAGAGGTTTCCAGGGAAAGAAGAATTCCAGCAGCTCCCATTTGCTGAGTGTCTGCTGTGTGTTGGGAGGAGGGCTGGGGACTTCACACGGGACCCTGCTGATGCTCACAATGGTCCAGGCAAGACCTGGCATTACTGCCGTTTTCTAGGAGAAAACTGGCAGCTGCTGAGGGTGGGTCACTCGCAGACCCCAGAATCTGTAGCCGCACTCACCTCCATGAGCCCAGGGCCCCTCGGGCGTGCAGGGAAGACCGTGGACATGCACTTGGACGAGCCAACTGGAAAAGAAATTTATGAGTCAATCGGGGCTATTTGAAAGCTGGATAAATGTTGGATGACATTAAGAAAATGCTGTTAATTTTTTAACTGTGATAATGACATTGTGGTTATGTTTTTAAAAAAGAGAAACGTTCTCTGTTTTTAGAGATGCACACTGAAAATCGCTCGGAGAAAGTGACACAGAGCTGGCTTCATCCGTGCCCGGGGGGCGGGGGGCCGGGGGGCCAGGGGGCGGTGGGGGGCGGGAGTTCAGATGGAACAAGACGGTGACCACACAGCTGGGTGGCAGGGACATTGTGCAACTTGGGGTGGAAATGCACACTATTTCTACACTTTTGTGCTGCTTCAAACACCTCACCATTAGAGGGTTTGAAAGTAAACAAGTAAAAATAAATGTGGGACAGGAGGCAGCGGAGAGGGACCCAGGGTCTCGGCTGGCTGCCGGCAGAACGAGGAACAATGTCTCCCAGTGAGGAGGGGACCAGAGAGGGGCCGGCCGAGGGGACAAACCATTGTAAGTTGGATGGACAGAGCAGACAGGGCAAGGGTGCCCCCAGCCCTTCCTTCCTCCCTCAGGCCCTCCTGCCCTCACAGACCCTCCAGGCCCCTCTGCCTGCGTCCCCATGCCATCTTGTGCTCCCCCCACCTTTCTCCCTGCCAGGACCTCCCGCACCCCCCAGGCCTTTCTGCTCCTCTCGGTGCCCCCGCACTGGGCCTCCAGTCCCCTTCCTGGTCCCTGCAAGCCCTTCACTGGCTCTCTCGGCCGAGAGTGCCTCCCTTCCCCAGGGCAGGTTTGGGGACCCTCCCCGAGACCAGTGGAGCCAGAGTGGGGAGAGCTTGACTGTGCAGTTTTCAAATACTTTTTCTTTTTCGCTTTTTTGGGAGCATAGGAGTCTGTGCTTTTTCTCCAAAACGGTGCTTTCCCCCTAAAACCGTGTGCGCCCTGCTGCCCTGACTACCCCCACTCCCTACTTCCCCCCTCAGCCTCCCTCTGTCCTACCCGTCCTGCGGCTGCAAACTGACTCACCCTGGGCCCCTGGTCCTCAGCGATCTCCCCACCCCCGCCCCCCGGGACCACCACACCCTCCTCCTCTCCCCCTTCCTGGCCCTTTGGCAGCTGCTAGACCCTCGGCACCCTGGTTTCCTGGGCTCCCCCAACACCCCTCACTTCCCACTCTGGAAGACCAGCGGCCAAACAGCTCCGGGACCCTCCTGCAGCGGCTGCATTGCAGCGCGGCTCTGCGAGGGAGGGGCGCAGCCCGCGGCCACCCCAGGCAATGCGGCCACCCCTCCTGGGGCCCCCAGCCCAGGGCAGGCTGGCCCCCTGCACGCTTCTGACGCAGTTGAAAGCGCCACTACAAAAGTAAAAAACGCCAGTCCCTACTGCCTGTCTCCCCCTCCTCACTTTCCGGGCTTAAAACGTGGCCCAGGCAGCCCCCTTGTGGCACTTGGGGGCGCCACAGACTCTTGGCTGGCACCTGGAGAGTTCAGACCGTCTGCTTCCACTGCACCGTGAGTTGGCACAAACCCTAAATGGCCCAAGCCTGCCTGATGCAGACCTCGGCTCAGCCTCCTCTGAGTCGGGGGCAGCAGTTCCCTCCCCTCCTTCTCCGGTCCACACGTCCCCCCTCTGTCTCCCCCTCTCCCTTCCGCCTTGTCTCTGCTGCACTGGGACCCCTGTGTGGCGCGTCTGACAAGCAGGCAGGTGTCTGGAGGAGGTAGCAGTGGTGAGGGGCGGGAGAGGGGCTAGTGAGAACCGGGGCTTCCCCTGCAATGACGTGCTTTCCGTTGCTGCCTCACAGAGAGGGAAACTGAGGGGCCGAGGCTCGGAGTGGCTGTCTGCGTCAGAGAAGGGGCTGGGACTCCCCCCAAGAGTGGGTTCTGGCGTGGCGCACTTCCCCGTGGTGAGGGGCTACCCTGCAGATGGTCCCCCGCTGCCTGTACCCAGTCCTCATCCCCTCCATAGCCAGCCCTCCCCAGGAGGCACTCCAGGGCCCCCCGCCCCGCTCCGTCCTCTCTGACTCACTGTCCACACGCACAAGCCCCAGCCCCCTCCCTCTGCAATCTGCGTGGAGGTGGGCAGGGCCCTCTCCACGTCAGGTTAATAATGCCATTTTCATAAGCCTCTGCCCATAGGTGCTACCACCTAATTTTAAATCTGCCCTTCAAACGGATTGGGCCACAGAGGAGCTGGGATCTCAAGCACCGCTGGGAGGTGCTTAAAACTAATCAATCCATCCCCTGCCCACCCACACCCCCCCAGTCCTCAGCACAGCCTCGCTGAGCAGTCTTCAGCAGCAGGGTGTGGTGGGGAGCCTCGGACTCTCTGGGGTTCCATTCCAGCTCGGCCTCAAACCAGCTGAGAGACAGTGAGTACCGGGCTTCCCCTTTCTGTGCCTCAGTTTCTCCATCGATCCGATGGGGGTTCTGAGGCTGCCGCCGACTTTCTGCCAGGGAGAGTCCTATGCAGGCAGCCCAGCTCAGCCCTTGGCCCTCCATCGGGTTCCGTAAATCTGAGATGCCAGCATCCCCTCGATCCCTTGATTTACAGTGACTCACTCCCTGTCTCTTCCCCCCACCAGACTGAGCTTCGAGGACAGGAAGCCAGCCGGCATCCAGCCTTTTCCAGCCTTCGTTGTCCAGCTTCCCACTCGAGTCTGGGCCCGGCAAGGTAGGTGCACTATGGTGGCTGGGGGTTAAGGGCATGGGTGGCTGACGGTAGCCCACGGTCCGTGAGATGCCTGGACACCACAGGCTCCTCTCCCTCTAGCGCCCCCTGTCTGCTCTGGCCATGCTAGGAAGCTGCAAGGAAAGTTGTTTCTTCAAGCCTCACCCCCCGGCCCCTCGGGCTGCTATATACAATGGAAGTTCTTGCTTTATTAAACACAGATGTGGGTTTACATGTCATTTCTACCATACACTACATCCGCTGTGAGCTCACAGGCCATGGGCTGCCTCTGGCTGATGTGTTGTGTGCGGTAAAGCCCACCGAGGGGTCTGCGCCATGCCCAGGGCCCCCTTTGCATCCGGAGAAGGGTCTGGAAAAAGCCAGACCGGTTTCTTTCTGACGACACTCTCTCCATGCGTGCCTCCCTCCCTGAGTCCCTGCGGCCCTCCGCAAGCAGTGGTGAAGTGTCTGGTGTGAGCTAGGCTGTCTTACATCCTTTAGTCTCACTTTGAGCTGGTGGGGAGCCCCTCTCGTCCGTTCCCAGAGGAAAACCCGACGCTCAGAAACGGGAAGGGGATTGCCGAGGCCGCCGCCAGAGACTGGGAGTGGAGCTGGGTCTGCCTGGCTCGGGAGGCCCCTAGCCTCACGGCAGCTGCTTGCTGGTGCCGGCGCTGCCGCCGCCACCGCCGCCGTGGGCTGACCAGGGCCACCAGCCGCTCCTGCGGAAAAGGCAGGAGCTTTGCATACAGAGCGTTCTCCCTGGCAACTGGCAAAGGGGCCGTAAAAAAAACCGAGAGGGCTCTGAAACGGCTTCAGAGAGAGGTCCAGAGCCGCTGGACCCGGGCAGGGAGACCCGCGCCCTCCCCTGGGCTCTCTGCGGAACAGCAGGGCAAAGGGCACCGTCCCAGCTCCCAACCTTCAGGGGCAGAGGCGCCCGCACAGGTGTAGATGGTCGTGGTCCGGATGGGGACGGGGACGGGACCCCAAAGCTGACCCTTGACGCAGGGCTGGCTCCACCGCAGGGGAAGGAGAGGACTGAGAAGGAGCCAGCTGCCTGCAAGGAGCGGAGGGCAGAGGGGCGAGGGGGCGAGGGGGGAGCCACGGAGGCAGATGCAGAAAGCAGGGAGGGCTCGGCAAAGCCGCTCGGCGTGCGAGCCCCGCGCGGGCTGCTCGGGGAGAGAGGGAGCTCCCTGTTACGGGAGGCATCCGAGCAGAGAGCGGCAGGCCGGTTCTTGGCCGGGAGGCTGCAGCGCGGCTCCCTGCCCGGGCTGGCAGCCTGCACGTCTAGGCCTTTGAGCAGCTCCTACGGAGCCGAGTCCCGCGCGAGCGCGCGAGCGAGCGGGGCGGCTGCGGCGAGTCAGGCTGGGGTCAGAGCAAGGATGCGCGGACTTTCCCGTGTACCTTGCCCTGAGCTGAATGGCAAAGACACCGATGGCCGGTGGAGCGCTTCGGCCACAATGAGGCAGTGAGGGAGAGGAGCGGAGAATGGGGGTGAGTGCTCGGGGCCAGCGGAGGGGGGAGGTGGAGGGCTGTCCTGCAGCCAACTCCCCATCTCAAGGGCTGAGCCACCTGGAGAGGCCGAGTGCCCGCCCTGGCTCCCAGGCCCGGAAAGGCGGCCTGGGTCTTCCCTGGGGTAAGGCTGGTGCAGGCAGAGGGTGGGGGCACCCTTCCAGGGGGCACGCAGTAAGAAGGGGGGTCTCCTGAGTGGCAGGGCTGGCCGGTTATGAAAAAAGAAGGGCCCTTTCCTGGAGACTGGGCCACAGCCACTAGCCCAGCCGGTTGCTGGACCGTGACGTGGATGCTCCAGGGACTCCTGTAAGCCCCCGAGTGGGGCTGGGCCGAGGGGCCTGCCTAGCGATAAATGAGGCCACTCAAGTCGGGTGCTGGCTCTCCAGTCCCGTTCATGGAACTCAGTTCCCAGGAACTTGGGGTGGACAGGGCCTTTATCAGGGGACCCCTGCTAGATGAGGCTCTGTTCTGCAGTTTCTAAAGGAGTTTTCTTGTCTTTGTTCCCAGTGCAGGCACTCAGCGTGTGTGTGTGTGTTGTGTGTGTGTGCACGCGCGTGCTCACGCGCGTGCACGAGACAGGCTGGCTGAGGGGCCAGCCCCGGTTCCTCCTGGTCACTGCCATAAGCAGCCTGCCCTAGCTCACCCTCAGGCCTGAGAGGCGCCTCTGAGCCCCTCCCTAAGGTAGAAAGACTCCGGGAGGTCAGGGGCACCAGGGACAGAGCCCCTTGCCACTGTTGCCTAATTGCCCTGGCTCCTGACAACGCAGCTGCCAGGGCACTGCCCGCCTCGGGGTCCCAACAGCTGCTCCGGCCCGCCGTGGGGGGGCAGCATCGTGTTGCAGGTGGAAGCGCAGGCTGGCTCCCTGCAGACAGACAGACAGACAGACTGCCGCCCCGCTTAGGTGCTCCTTGGGAGACCATTTGTTTTTCAGAATCTAGTCTTGTTGTTTTTCATCGTTGTTGTTGTTTCAATTGATTAAAACCCTAACATTTTGAAAGTGTTTGGTAAAGTGGTATTTACATGCGTGCTGCATCCTCTGCGGCATGACTTGGGGGGTGTGGAAGAACTTGCGCGCATAATAAATTATGCAAAGAAAATATGTTTCTGGTTGGGGGAGCTGGTGGCTCGGGAGAGGACGCAGAAGGTACTAGGTGTGGACTTGGAAAAGTCGGCTACCCTCGTCCCTCACCAGCCTGAGGCCACAGGATAGCAAAACCTTCGGCCCCTGCCAGGCAGGCTGGCCGGGGAGGGGCTCCTGGAGGAGGGTGCACTGTCCCAGCCCCATGTCCCAGCCGGTCCCCACGCTCCAGACACAAACACAGCCAGGCTCCCTCGCCCGAATGGGAGAAGTCAGGACACAGAGTTCGGGCATGAAACTGGGGCCACGGGGACACGTGCAGCTCGGGGCCACTCGGCAAACAGCCGCAGAGAAAAGAGCCCCGAGGCCGCACTGCAGAGTAAACAAATCCAAAACTCGGGAGAGAGGGGCCTTTGTGCGCAGCGGCCGAGGAAGTTCACTTCTGTGCAAAAGGCAACACGCAAGCCCCGCTCCCCCGGGGGAGCAGGCTGGCGCAGGCACAAAACCCTCATTTAGGCCAGCCCGCCCCAGGAGCCGTTTCTGTGAAACTGAGCAGAAGTCAGTTTAGCCAGAAGTTCTTCCAGGAATTAGGAACCTCTGGAGACGGGAACCCCTGTTCCTTCCGAGCTAAGCCTGCCAGAGTCTGCAAAACACGAGCTTGGAACATCTGCCTGCCGCAGAGCAGCCTGACATTTCACACATATTCAAAAAATTAAATTAAGTAAACGGTCGCCGAACTTTTTAGGAGACCCCAATGAAAGCCGGTGGGGCAGCCCCTCCGGGGGCCCCCAGGGGCGGGGGAGGGGGGGAAGGCCGGTATCTCCCTCAGCGGGGGTCCGGGCGGGCAGGGGCGCAGAGGCCCCCCTGCTGCTCCCATTGTCCCTGGGCCTTTTTGTCTTCCTCTGAGGGGCTCCAAGAGGAGCTGCCCGTCTCAGGAGGGAGGGTCGAGCATTTCAGGAGGACAGAGCACAGGCAGGGCTACGGATTTTTGCCAGGAGGGCGCCGGCTACTGCGCAGGGCGATTCATGGATGGTGTTTTTTCTTGGAACCCATGGAGATTATAGTTACTTTTTTTAGTATCAGGAAACTGAGGCACAGAACATCTCAGGGCCTTAAAAAGACCCGCAGCTCTACGTCTGCTCTGTAGCTGGGTTCGTGTTTAAGATGGCCAGCCTCTCGGGGTGCCCCTCACCCCAGGGAAAGAGAAGGGGCCAAAACCTTGAACACGCTGATGACTTTTGCTCCCCCTGACGGCAGGTGAACCCTCTACCCCAAGGGTGATGATGGGGCCTTGGCATCCTAGCCCTCTACCTCAAAACCTGTGTTCCTTCTAGAACATGCCATTGTTGCTGAGGTGCAAGGTCCACACCACTCTCAACCATGTCCTCTCCCCAGAGCTGTCACCAACACCCCAGCTGGTGGCCCTGTTGTCACATGCTAGGACTTGCCTCGGTGTCATGTTCTGGGACCAGGCCATTTCCCTATGGCGAGGAGCAGACCACAAAAGACGCCCTCGACCACTTCCTGGCTATAATAAGGCCCAGAAAACCTGTCACTGGCACTCACAACCCTGAGGTGGTAGACCCCAGACTGTGAGTTTCGGGGCACCACACACACAGCTGCAGGCAGACGTGGAGGGACTCTGGCATGTGCTCCTAAGAGGGCAGGACACGGCAGTGGAGGCGCCCACCTGGGCCACCCCAGGTGTGTGTGTTCACAGTGCAATAGTATTCTGAGGACTCACCGGGGGCCACGGTGCAAACAGCTCCATCCTCCAACACAGCCCGTCGGCCCAGGGAAGACTGGGAGGTGGTCTTCCGTAGGGGGGAGTCAGATCCAGGCAAGACAGGGTGCCGAGGGTCCTGGAGAGGGACAGTGGGGAGGGGCTGGTGAACAGATGGCCAGTGTCATGGATTCTAGAAAATGCAGAACACTGTCTGGGACCAGAAAGATGTGTCAATGCAGCATCACAATTCGGGGACCGAGCTGTGCTGGACTTTGCACATGGTTTTGGGGGGAAGCCTCCATGTTGGGTGTGAAGGCTGAGGAGAGGGGCCCAGAGAGGAGCAGGGAGCTGAGGGCGCAGCAGGGAGCCCAGGGGACCGGTCAGGGAGGGGGCATGAGGAGGAAGGGGCTTCCGGCCAGACCCCAAAGGGCTACGTGCTGGGCTAAGGCTCTTGGACCGCGTCCCAGACGCCATGGGAAGTCAGATGAAAGATTTAAAGCAAGATAGTGACAAGGTCAAAACGGCATTTTAGAAAAAATCACTCAGTGAAAATAAACTTCGCAAACTGGTTAACCCAGCTACCTCAGCTCGAGGAACTCGGGGTGAAGGGACAGCGTCTACAGGTACAGCCCAGCCTGTCACCGCAGGGGCATGAGCGATGACAAAGCACGGGACCCCCTTAGATCTTCCTGAGCAGGTGACAGGGAGGCAGAATTGTATTAATTAAAACCCCGGTTCGTGACAGGCCCCGGCCATGCATCTAGGCCAGGGACAATTATGTTTTTATGGATTCACATGTATCTGGTTTTCTTACATAACAAGCACCCACGTACCTGGCGGCCACCGCAGCGGCAGGGGCTTTTTGACCAAAGCTTCTGCTGTGCGCACACACGCCACCCCCAGCGCGCACACGGAGAGGAGAGGAGAGGAGAGCAGAGGAGAGGAGGGGCTGGCCCGCGGTGGCCCACACGTACGCTGGAATATTAAACGGCTCTTAGAAAGAACGGCAGAGAGAGACAACCGTCCTCTAATGGACGTCAGTGTTTTGCGCAGAACTGGATTAATCATGACCTTTTGTTCGCAAACGCTTCCTCGTCCCCGGTCCAGGCGTGTCCCTGTTCCATTGCGCTAATTTATGCATTCATGTATTCATCCGTAATAATGCCGTGCACACTCGGGAGCCCACTCCTCTGAGCCAGACCTCAGCAATTACTTACACCTGCCTCCGCCATCCGTCCCCTCGGGGGTGGGGGAGAAGCCAGGGCTTCCGTGACAGCGGGGAGGCGGTTAAACGGACTTCGGGGCGTGCTGACGCCTGTGTCGTTCTGAGGGACTACGCTGACCCGACCCAAGCAGATTGCTCAGGGAAGCTGCAGGGAAAGGAAATGTGCACAACGACATAGTGGCTGCAAAAAAATAAGCAAAATCGTAACTTTAAGAGGCCTGTTTCTGTACAAATGCAAATGCCCAGGAAAAAACTCTGAAGGCCGTAATTGGAGTTCATACGTGGAGGTGGGAGGGGCTGGGACAGAGGGAGGGGGTGCGCCGAAGCTGGCTTTGGCGGCTTTTATCGGCAGCGGCAGCGTTTGAGTCTCCGTAATGAGTGTATTAATTATCGCTGCATTTCTCGCACCATTAAAAATAAACATTTGCAAGTGGGGTTTTCTTTTTTTGTTATTGTTTTGAACGCACACTAAAAGGACACTTTGGCTGATGGAGCAGGAATGGACACACCCTCAGAACGAGTCCCGCAGATAGAGGGGGTTGTCGTGGTCCCAAAGGTCCCTCCTGTCTTCATTTGACACGTTCGGAAGCTGGAGCCTGGGGGGCCTCTGAGTGGCGTGTCAGCAATGGGAGGCCAGCAGGTGCAGGGCTGCAGGCTCTGACTTCACCACCCACAGGTCTCCCGCGCCCCCAGAGCTGCCCAGCAGGTGTCTGCAATGCACCCATCAGGGAGTACTTTTTCCTTTTCGGTCTTTAAGGAGAGGCCCTGAAAGCTAATGCGCTGGCCTGTGTCCTCAGGGATTAGCTGACTGGGATGAGAATGTGACAGGAGATCGACCTGGGGGGAAGGGACACAGGTGTCCGGGGAGCTGCCCCGCAGGTCTCCGCCCGGCTCCCTCGTGCCCAAGGCAGCACACGTAGGGGCATCCACCTCCCCTCAGAGCCCACCCTCTGCACCCTCTCTGGCTGTCTCAGGGGTCAGAACCCCTGGATGAGCACACGGGACTGCGTGTGCACCGCCAAGCTCACCATCACCTACGGATAAAGACACCACCCGAGGCTCAGGGACCCGAGGACGCAACACCTCGCCCGCTCCGAGCCCAGAGGAGCCCCCACCCTCCCCCCTCGGCACAGAGCAACCCACTGGCTCATCTGTTAGTGTCTCCTCCCGCTAGGCTAACGCAGAGGGGGACCTTCTAGAACTTTTCTCCCCTCTGCTGGCAGGGACCTGTTTTCAACCGGGACGTTGGGTGACGGTGAGCCAACACCAGCAGCTCTCCGTCCCCTCCCCGTGCGTGAGACTCTGCCGTTTACAGCACAGCAGCGTGTTCGGGGCTGGGCTGGTCCCCTGAACACTTTGAGGAGCCCGTGGTCATTTTTCAGATGCAAAATGCCCTTAGGATGAATATTGACAGTGAACTGCAGGACCCAGACTGAAGTTACCTGCACCACCTCCAGGCAGGAGTCACTCCTCCCATGTAAATCCAGGTGACGTCAATACAGCCATGCATTTGACTCAGGAGAAGGCCCTGGGGACCCGGGGCTGCCCCTGCGCCCCTTGTCTTCCCTCTGGATTCCACACAAACAAGAAGGGCTTTCAAAGGGACAGTGAAGAGACAGGTCCCCCTAAAATAGGAAGCATCTTTACGTGTCAAGTACGTGCTGTATGCAAAGCATGTTACGTGATTTCACTTAAGGCACATAGGCAACGCCTGAAGAAGGCTGTTCTCCCTGCAGGTGAGGGAAAGGGGGACTTACAGTCCCTGGGCCGAGGTCACCCACCTCCTCCAGGGGCACGTGCCCTCTCTGCCCCTCAGCGGGC
The DNA here is from genome assembly GCA_004027475.1 of Anoura caudifer. Classification (NCBI taxonomy): domain Eukaryota; kingdom Metazoa; phylum Chordata; class Mammalia; order Chiroptera; family Phyllostomidae; genus Anoura; species Anoura caudifer. The sequence continues at coordinate 21,231 of PVKU01003486.1, read as the reverse complement.
CCTGGGAGCCCCCACCCCAAATGTCCCAGTTGTCAGCCCTCTTTCGTGCCCCAGGGAGAGATCTGAGCAGCTCCCCGGTCACATGCCTAACTCCGGACTTTCAATTACATCCCAATGGATTACATCCATTACGGAGGAAGAACCCCTAACTCTTTAAGGCCTCCCCTCCCCCAAAAGGCCATCAGTGTGACAGAGCAGGCCTGTGTACCTGGGTCAGCGGCGAGGTCCGCCTTGGAGGGCCCCACGCACCTCTGGGCAGGCGTGCCATCCCGGGGGCCCGGGCGCAGCCACGCCCTGGTCAGGAACCCAGCGACTCACTGCCCTCCGGGGGCAGCGAGCCTCGGCTGTGGAAGCAAGGGCGCATGTTAGTTCCGTCCTAAGGAGAGTGCACGTTTACAAACTGTTCAAATGTATAAACGAGGGTGGGGGGGGAGATCATTTTTCAGACCTTAGATTCCATCCTGGGCCAGGCATCTGCTCCCTTCCTGGGAGAAAGTCGCCGCCTCACCTCCGGCCACCTGGGAGGGAAGAGAAACTGCTCAGGGGTCGCAGCCAGGGCGTGCGCAGCCCACCTGCCTGAGCCACTGCCTCGGGCCTCGCCACTGCCAGAAGCCCTACTGTGCACCAAGGGAGGGTGGGCGCAGAGCAGTGCGTGCAGACCGACACCAGAGGCCAGAGCAAAACAGGGTGGGGTCCCCCCTCCCTGGACACGGTGGGCCTCCCAGGTGAGGGCAACACCACCTGCCTGGGAAGGTGCCACTTCAAACTGCCAGGGAGTCAAAGGTCAGGGAGCCGAGAGGGCCACTCAGGGTCGCACAAGAGGCCAGGCCCCCACCTCACATTGACTTGGAAGTACATTTACTGGATAGCAAAATGGGGGTCCCACAAGGACGGGGAGAGGGTGCTGGAAAGAGCGCTAGTGGGGGCCCTGGGTGGGTGGGCGTGCGGACCAGGTCAGTACCTGTTAGAGATGTGAGTGGCTTGAGGTATGTCCCGGGCCTCAGTTTCCCCTTCTGGAAAACGGGGTGATGAAAGGCCCTCCACAGGGTGTTCTGTTCTAAGAATGAGGAGAATGAAAACAGTGCCGGCCGCACAGGAAGTGCGAGGGCCACCTCACGGAGGCACCAGACGCAGCGTCCGGGACCAGGGCTCCTGACGTGGCCCGTGAGAAAGGCTTTGGGCTGCGATGGTGCCTCCCCCGGCGCCTGGGCTCGCATGACAAAGGCATTAATTTATCCAATAACTTTCTAGAAAGAAGCCAGGTCCCAGTCCAGAGGACGGAAGCAAACCCACTGAATACTTGCATCAAAGGTAAGACTGGGGGCGGGGGTCCCATGCTGACCTCCTTCCTGGGGGGAAGGGGGCGGGGGTGTGGGCCTGGGGGAGCCGGGCACTTAATGGAGTGGGCCGCCGATTGGGAAGAAATGTTAAAGGGTCCTTTGGTCTACAGAAAGACCCTGGCATGGGGTACTCAGTACCTTGGTTCAAGCACGTGAGCAGCTATAATTAGCAGGTCCTGGGCCAGCTGTCCTACCCTCCACCGACACCTAAATTAGCCAAAATGCATCGGGAATGACTCCATGAGCTTTTGGGGGAGATGGAGGCAGACTCCCACTGGGCCACAAGGCTGGCTGTGTGGACCACAGAATGTAACGGGCCTCTCTGGGCCTGAGGGTCCCTCAAGGCCCCCGGATGGCCACTGGCCACCTGACATGGGGCATCTGCTCCTGCTCTCTCCATGCCACAGCCTGGCTTTGAGCACTGCCCCTGCCTCCTGCTTCCTGCACTGGGCCAGCTGAACCTCTAAATGCAACGCTGGGCCACGCCCACAAGGCGGTAATGGTGTGGGCACGGTCAGTAACAGGGCTGCGTGGCGAGGGTCCTGCTTGTCCCAGCGCAGACACTGCGGCAGCATCCGTTCTAATTAACAGAACGTAATGACCCCTGTCAGGACGCCCGCGTCCACACGCCCCACCCCTCCCCAGCCTCAGTCACCGGCCATATCGCCGAGGGGTCCGGCGGCCAGGGCCCGAGAGACAACACCACCTCCAGTCACAGGTCCTGGGCAAGCCCCCTCCCCCCTGGACTCCCGTGCAGTCCTTTTCAAGGCTGGGCACTGCCCCGCACAGGGCTGGGGCCACCATTAAAGTCAGCCCCGCGTGTGAAGATGGTGTGTGAACCGCAAACCACACAGATCCAGCAGGTGCTCGGAAAGCAACGCCACGGGAGCCTGGATGACAGGATGTGCCCTCACTGTGCGTGGCGCTTCACGGTTTACTGAGGGATTGATACGCCCATGTCCCCTGGGGCAAAGGCCCCCTTCCGCTTGTCAGTGGGGACCCTGCGGCCAGCCTCTGCCCCCACCTTGGGGCCTCCACTGGCACGCAGCCCTGGGCTCACCCAGGCATCGACAGGCCACCAGGGACAGGGCTGGACCCCCCGAGGCCCCTCCCAGCCCAGGTGTCAAACCTGGACAAGTTCTGGACGAAACCACCCAGCCTGGGCTCCTGACAGCAGCTGAGATGTGAGAACCTCCAATTAAATGAAACAGAAGAACCCCAATTTCCAAAAGCAGCCAATGGTACTAAGGCAGGGTAGGGGCCCCTTAGCTCTCTCTGCTCTGCCAAACCGCCCCCCCGACCACTGCACCCCAGGGTCACCCCTCAAGCACGTCTTGGGGCCCCAGAGGGACAGGAGCAGAATGAGAAGACCCTACCCAGCCCTCCTGCCACTCTGGGGAAACTGAGGGCCCAGGAGGACAGGGTCACGCTGAAAGTCAGCTCGGGTCCGGCCAGCAGCTGGCTGGCTCCTTCCTCCGGCATACTTGCCTTGAAAGGCAAGCACACCATCGGGAGCAGCTGATTGGCCCTGCCGCTCAGGGCAGCTCAGAGGAGGACGCTCTCTGTGACCCCTCTCCCAGCCCCTCCCAGGGTTATTCTGGGCCGGGTGATCCAGCTGCCCCCTGGAGCTGCCAGTCAAGGGGTGGGGGGTGGGGGAGGACAGGAACGTGTCCGCAGGAACACTGCCCTTCACCTTGATGACTGGAGGCGGTGAGGGGCTTCGGGGACCCTCCCCGAGAGGCACCCCCAGCCCAGTCTGGGGTTGGGAGACAAGCCCTGGAAACAGCCCCAGCTCCGCTGTCACTCCCCGTCTGTCCTGAGTCATGGCAACCCCCTTCCAGAGACTCAGTTTCCCCAATGATGTCCACGGCCCAGTGGGGCTGCGACATTCATGCCCCAGGGGAAGAGAGGAAAGGCTGGCTGCTCCGGGCCAAGATGAGGAGGCTCTCTCGTCTGTGAGGTGAGGCCCAGGGGTCTCCAGCCACAAGCCAGGCAGTGAAGTGGACAAGGGACAGAGAAGGGGCCTGGAAGGGAGGGACCCCAAGGTGAGCCACGTGGGCCAGCAGCCCCCTGTAGGCCCCGCAGCCCACTGGTGCCTTCCTCACAGGCGCCCAGAGAGCCTCTGCTCCCAGCTACGAGGTGCAATGAGGAGGGACCACGGCACGGGTCCACCCCAGGGAAGCCAAGGAGGAGCCCCAGCTTTAGCCTGCCAGGGGCACCTCCTGACCTGGACTTTCTAGTTCAGCAAAGCAGCCAACTACAACCTGTGGCCCTCCCAGTGCCCCAGGGTGCCCGCGCCCTGCCAGCCGATGGAGGGTATTCACGGTGGGGTCCCTTAGCTCCTGAGACCTGGTGGCTGTGTCCCTCCAGCCCAAATGGCTCTGAGTACTTTCTAGCCGCTGACGGGGCGCTCGCCTGGTGCTGGTCCTGACACCCTGGCCCTGGCAGCCCAGAGAGCCGGGGGCTCCCGTATCAGTGCTGGTGTCTGAGAGGCCAGGAACGGGAACACGGAATGGAGAGCCCGTCTCCCCGTTCTCCCTCCACACCCCCGCCCGCCATATCTCTACCTTCCTTCTCGGCAACTGGGGCCTCGCACCCCCCTCCCCTGCCCTCACCTCTCCCCTAATCCCTCCACTCCCCACCCCAGGCTCAACTCTGCTCCTAAATATCCTCTCATCTCCTCTTCCAAGCTCTATTTTTAAAATCAGATTTCCTTTACTGTACAAGTGAGCTGACAGGGAGAGGTATTCACGGAGGAATGGGCCCCCCGGCCCCCCCCACAGCCAACCCTTCATAGACGCACATTGGCAGCCCTGACCCAATGGGCCACTTGCTCAGAGGCAAGCAGGGCGCTGACCTGACGGAGGAGGCTCTGGGCACAGCAGGTGGTGAGGCTGGGGTGTGTGTCTGTGGGAGCCAGGGGGAGAGGGCACGACTCCAAAACCCCGAACCAGGGACACCAAGGCCTGATGTGGGAGGGGGTGTGAAGTGAGAATTTCCAAACCGGTAGTAGACACGGCTTAAAGAAATTGCCCTGCAGCCTGAGACCCCCATTGTGTCATGGGACCTTCGTAGGACTGAGAGCCCAGAAAAGAGGCAGGGACAGTGGTGGGAAGGTGGGCAGGAGCCCGAGGACACGGAATGACTGGCCAAAGTGACAGGTAAGACAGCACAGGCACCTCCACCTTTTGAAATAATGGCCCCAGCAAGGCCCAAAGTCTTCACAAGGGGTCGGACAGCTGAGCCCAGAGAACCCTCAAAGGGGTAGAGGGAAACCTCCCAGCCTTGACCCCCCCCAAAGACCCCACGCTTACCTTTAGCATGGCATGTAACTACAAGGGCGCCGTCCCCACCTCCTTGCTGGTGACAGATGTCCGGCAGGGAGAGGTGGCCTCCATTTCTTCACCCCGGGGAGTCCAGCTCAGTGCCTGTCCCAGAAAAGAAACCAGGACATGCTGCTGTGTGAATCAATGAATTATACGCAGAGGTACCAGCTTAAACACATAAAAAAACCTGAGGACAATACAATCGACATGCGTTTGGCGGCAGGAAGTAAGAAACCCAGCCTTTCAGGGGTGACATATGAGGACGAACAGGGGGCTGAAACTAGAAATTGGAGGTGATGAACAATTTGGGGTCCGTGCAAAGGAATTTCGGCCTTACATCCTCAGGCACGAGGAGCCACGGAAAGGCTTTTCAATTTCAGATACTTGGTGCAATTTTCATTCCGCACTCAGGCCTCTGGATTTGACCTTGTGGACGTGAAACGGGGAAGGGTTTAAACTGATAAACCGCGAGTGGGTCCGGGCGCCACGCTAAGATGCCGAGATACTTTACCTCAACATGAGAAGATTTTACGCGGGGCTTTCATGAATAGATCTGGGGGTATCTGGACTTTATTTAGAGGAGAGACAGAATCAAACTTTTAAATCATGCTAAAGAATTTGGGTTCCTGCCAAAGGGTTTTAAGAAACGTGATGGTGAAGTTTTTGCTTGTGGGTTATAAGCCTGCAGGAAAACATGATCAAATGTATTTAAGACAATTGGCTTTGGCCTCTATTATGGGCAATGAGGAAACGTTGAAAATTAGAAATAGAAAAGAAATAGGCACAAATTGAAGTACCACACTGAAACATTTGGAGTTTATCAGCTGAGGGGGTGCTGTCTGACTCTGAGAGCACGCCAACGAGGTTTGATCCTCTGGCACCAGCACCGAGAGGCTCCCATCAGGGGCCTTCCACCACCGACGAGGGGGGGTGCAAAAAAGATTCGGAGCTTATTCTTATGCGCTGACAGGACTACTTTTTGCGGCACACACCTAGGAATTTGATGTTAGCCAATACATAGTTCTCAGCGAGGGACACCATGAGGGGCTGGTTTTGTATTTGATAAACAGTATGCAGTGAAACCACGAAATAAAATTCACATTTTATGCTAAGAACTTGGGACTTTCACTCCATAATTCCACAACTGAGGGAGAGAGTCTAAGAGTTTAAGGCACACTTAGTTAAAGGATCAAATTTTATATACCGTGCTGGGAAGTGTGAATTTTATTTTAAGGGATGACAAGATCAGACTTTTACATCATGCTAATAAGTTTGGGTTTAAGCCAATAAAGGCTTTAAAAGAACGATGGGATGAGATTTAGGGTTTTTTTATAGACTGGTCTGAAGATAAATTACACGGTAAAATGTTGCATTTTATGTTAAGTAGTTGGGGCTTCATGTCACAAAGCAATGAAGAAACCCTGAGAAGTTTGAAAGCGAGTTACGTGATCAAACTTATGCATTTCAGCAAAGCTGCAAAAGTGGATTTTTATGGTACAGATAATATGATCAGATTTTTATCACATGCCAAGGAGATGAGATTTTATGTGGAAGTTGAAGGCATCTGAGCATTTCATTTGAGGGAGGGATATGATCTCATTTTGGAACACTCAGTGAAGGCAGAGGCAGCTGAGGTTTTAGCCAGCGCAGGGCTGTGTAAGGAGTGACTGAGGAGAGTTTCGTCTCCAGGGGAATTAGCTGGAAAGACGAATTTTATGCTAAGGTGTCCGGATTTGATGAACCAGAAAATAAACTGAGCTCGGAGAGCAAGTGCATCCCGCCTGTACTGTAGGCTGGAGAAGTGGGTCATTCACAGCAAGGAACGGATGGGGGGGGCGGGGCACAGGCAGAGGTCATGTGAATGAATCCACATGGCATGCGAAGAAGTTCGGACTCTGTTGGAGGAAGGACAGGATCTCATTTTTGTGCCTGCTGAGGAATTTGGATTTCAGCCATGAAGAGGTTTTAAGAGAGGAGTATGGCGAAATCTGTGTTTGATATGTGTGCATGGATATTATAGAATAAGATGTGTATTTTTTAGGCAAAGGAGTTTAGATCTTGTCTCAAAGGTGATTAAGGGATATTTTAGGGTTTTAAGCAGAAGTTACAGGACCAAATTCATCATGTATGTTGTGGGGGGGGTAACCTTATATTTCGAGGTATGTCGTGGTCAAATATTTGTACCATGCTTAGAAGGTTGGAATTAGGCCAAAGGGTTTAGAAGTAGCTGGGTTAAGATTTTGGGTTCTACAGCCGTCAGCATGCGAATAAATCACATGATAAAAATGTTTATTTTATGGTGAGTCATTGGAACTTGGTATTATGAGCAGTGAACAAAAACTTTGGAAGTTTTAAATAAAGAAGTTATGAGATAATTTTTATGCATCTTGCTAAAAGTTTGCACTTTGATGGCCAAAGGAGCATTGAAATCAGGTTTTAGGTTGAAAACAGGAATATCGAAGGACTTAATCAGTTCTACCATCAAATTTGTAAATTCAAAATTGTAAACTACAATTAATAATTGTAGACTTTATATTATGAAGGAGTATAATCTAGTTTTTATATCATCTTGCTAAGGAACTTAAATTTGAGCCAACACAGTTTTAAAGACTTTAAGAGACACAACTAAGATTTTTGAATTGTAATCAATTTAAATTTTTTACATTTTAAATATTAACCCATAAAGAGTTTTAAGGGTTTTTAAAGACTTTAAGAGACAACTAAGATTTTTGAATTGTAATCAATTTAAATTTTTTACATTTTAAATATTAACCAATAAAGAGTTTTAAGGGTTTTTAGTGAGATACTGAGATTTTACATTTTACATTGTAACCAATTTAAATTTTTCAATTTTAAATTTTAGCCAATAAAGGATTTTAAGGGTTTTAAGAGACATACTGAGGTTTTTACTTCTAACAGAAAAGACTGCAGATGAATTACTTAGTCAAATTTTGTATTTTAATTAGAACTTTGTATCAGAGACTTAGAATTTTACAATATTAGTACACGCCTTCTAGGACTTTTTATGAAGAGGAGGTAAGTTCACTTAGGCAGCGTGGTCCGTCTACGTGGCCACGAGGGAGATGCTTGTAGCACTAAAGGGGATGGTGGGAAAGAGGGCGGTGAGGATGTCACGGAATTGGTGCTAAAAAATGCAATCTCTTCCTGGGGAGATGGCATGATCAGAATTTTCTGTTACTCAAAGGCCTTGACATTTGAGCCAGAAAATGATTTGGTGAGTTTATGTGTGAGGAATGTTTATGCCCAAAGATTTGGACTTCATACCCTAGGCAGTAAATAAACCGCAGAAGGTTTTAATCCGCAGGCCTGAGGGGTCAGATTGAACTGTCCCGCTAACAGCGGCGTCCTAACTTTGAGAAAGGGCAGGTCAGAATGCTGCATCTCGTTGGAAGGCTTGGATCTTAGCCAACGTGGAGTTTACAGAAGGGCACGGATGTTTGTTTTCAGTGGGGATCCGCCCAGAACCGCAGAGCTGATCTGCCGGATAACCGGAGCTCACTCTGCAGTGCGTGCCCCGGCAGAGAAGCGGCGTGCGGAAACCTGCCAGAACGCCTCCTTAAATTCGGTCCTGGCCCACGAAAACCCCACCGGACACATACGCCCCTTCGTTGGGGGTAAACCAACCAACAACAGGGAGGGGCTGTCTGCTAGAGCAGAGGGGTCAGCTGCGCCCCCCCTACCAGTACGATTGGAGGGGCAAGCCCACACGTGTGCACGTGTGGGACTGAGGCCAAGTGTTTGAAGTTCCCGCACCCCGCAGACAAAGGGGACAGCCCTGGGCGCGTGGAGACGTTGGAAGGGGCGGGGAGAGGACTGGCAGGGTTCCTCAACCACTCAGAGCCGGGGCAGACACGGCAGGGCAAGTCCATCAAAAAGAGAAACAGAAATAAGCCAAAAATCCCCAGTTAGCGTCCCGTGGCCACGTGCTCGTCTCTGGCACACCGTCGATGTTTTATAAACGCTTACGGAAAAAAAATAAAACCCAGCATCCAGAGCTCTACACCCAGCCCCCTCGGTTTCCACTTTGAATCTGGGGGAGGAAATCAAGCTATTTTGGGCTGCTGACCCAGGACAGCGGCCAAGTGCCCATTTTCTCCTCTTCCCCTGAGCCTGTTAAACAACAGTCGTCCCTGTAGAGATTCCCACCTCATACCGAGGCCAAGCTTGCCCCAGGGGAGCGCGCCTGCCAGGCCCGGTGTTGGATGGCACAGAGAAGTGACCTCTGTGACTTGCGGGCGACCGCAGGAGGGAAAGAGGATCGACCGGACACGGGTGCCAGGGTGAAATGAAGCAGCCAGCGCAGCCTGCCAGGTGCCCGCTGCCACGGTGCTCTGGGCCCATCGCCCCACCGAGTTTACGGGCTGTGAATTTCTCACCACCACAGGGGAGCAGGCAGGCCAGACAGGCAGAGCCAGCCTGGGACAGTGGGTGGGAAAAGCTAGGGGTTGACAGGCATCCCCAATTCTCTCCCTGGTGGGGGGCGGGAACCACAAGTGGGACACGGAGGCTTCCCCACGTTCTCTGTGTTCCACGTGCTGGGCATCTGATGCGTCCTGGGGACCCGGCCCTGACCTTGAGACCCTAAACCGCTGCCTTTCCCGCCCACCCCTCTGCCCCCGCCAGGTTCTGATCGCTGTGGTCCCAGTCGCTGACTGGCCGCATCGCCACCTTACCAGTCTTCAGAGAACACTCCTTTCCATCCGACGAAATGATAGAACCCTCTGAAGACTCATTTGAGACGATGATGGAGCGTAAGAATCCATCATCAAAACAAATGGAGTCCTCCGAGGGCTCATCCAACACCACCGTGGAGACCGCAGGCAGCGGAGCGCAGGAGGCGGCGGCGGAGGCGGGGCCGGCCGGGGGCCCCGCCCAGGAAACGGCAGAGCTGCCCAGTGTCCTCCTCCAAGACATGGAGGAGCCATCCAGTGGCCCACATAGGGAAGTAAAGGATCCACCCAATGACCTACTCCAAGACCTGGAGGAGTCACGCAACGCTTCACGTCAGGAGGTGGGGGGTCCAGTCGAAGAGGTGCCTGCTGAGATGGAAGAAGAATATGTCAACCCCTGGGGGGACCCGGAAGAGCAAGATGAAGATGCTGACCTTTCTGGATGGCGAGAGGCAGAGCATCCTGAAGAGCCGGCCGAGGAATCCAACATAGAGTTCATGGTCATGCTGCGGTCCCTCATCTCTCTGTACTTCCGGATGCAAGACCTCAAAGAGCAGCAGAGGGTGGCGGAAGACATCTTGGTGAGAGGCATCACCGCGGGCCAACTGCCGCCCCTGAGGCGCTTCTCGGGCGACCGCAGAGAGTACCGCGAGTTCATCGTGCTCTGCCAGCTGATCTTACAAAGCTACCCGCGGAGGTTCTGCAGCGACCGCCTGCGAGTGCAGTACGTCATCAGCCACCTGTCGGGCATGGCCCTCGAGTGGGCCAAAGGCCTGGTGCAGGCAGGCAGCCCCCTGATCAGTGATTTCCCGGCCTTCCTAGAGGCCATGTCAGAGGTGTTCGAGTACCGACAGGCCATGCGTGTGGCGGAAGACGCCATGTTCCGCATCAGGCAAGGGGATCGTGCCGCCATCGACTACGTCAAAGAGTTCCAGGGCCTGGTACCCACCTTGGGCTGGCCGGATGAAGTCCTGCAGGCCCACCTGTGCCAGGGGCTCAACGAGGAGATCAGGCATTATCTGTTCCGGGTCCCTCAGCCGGACTCCCTGGACAGCCTGATTGTGCTGGTCCTGCAGATCGAAGAGAAGCTGGCTGAGAGAAGGGCCGTGCTCAGGCTGCCCCCCGAGGCCCGCCCTCGGAACCTGACCTGGATCGACTCACCTGCTCCCGAGAGGTGGATGGTCAGCAGCTGGCTGCCCTGCGACGTCCACCCCGCCATTGACCGCAAGCACCTGTTCCTGCTGCTCCTGGTGAGGGTGAACCCGTACCACAGCGTCGCAGTGCAGGCCCTGGTGGACTCAGGGGCAGCCTCCAACTTCATGGACGAGAGGTTTGCCCAAGAGCACTACGTCGAGCTGTACGAGAAAGCCTACCCGCAGTCCATCCAAACCGTGGACGGCTCGCTGATCGGCAACGAACCCGTCTGGCTGCACACTGAACCCCTGGTGTGCATTCATCAGAACCACCAGGAGTCCATCGAATTCGACATCGTTCCTTCACCCAACTTCTCCGTGATCTTGGGCATCAACTGGCTCCGCGTGCACACCCCCGAAGTCGACTGGGCCCAAGGCCGCTGCACCTTCCACTCTCCCTACTGCCTAAAGAATTGCTTCTGCCCACCCCCGCCATGCACCGCACTGGAGAAACATGCCATAAGCCTGCTGCCCGGACTGCCGCCCCAGTATTCCGACCTGGCCGACGTGTTTAACCCGAAGGAAGCAGATGATGAGACTTCCGACCAGCCAAGCTCAGACGGATCCGATGATCTTTCTGAATCAGAGCCCTCTGAGCTTCAGCAGGCTGGAGACAGTGATCACAGCGACACCTTCTACGAATGTCCCTCCTCGGCGCCTTGGGAACCTGTGGATGCTGGGGTGCAAGAAACAGCCAAGCCGCGGAATGACTACTGGGACCTGCACGACATGCTGACCAACAATCAGGACTACATACAGATGATTCCGGAACTGTTCGACCAGTTACACGGAGCTACATGGTTCACAAAGCTGGAGCTGCGTGGGACCATTGTGGAGGAAAGCATGAACATACACCAAACGGAAGATGTATGGAGAACAGCGTTTGGTTTGGAGCCTCAAGAGATGGACAGCTACCAGCCCTTCACGATCTGCCCGGACCCTCTGATCCCTCAGAGCACGGTGCACTGCATCCTGAAGGACATGCTGGGCTACTCCGTGCTCTCCTACGGGCACGACGTCCTGGTCTACTCAATGAGCCAGGAGGAGCACCTGCAGCACGTCCGCCAGGTCCTGGTCCGCTTCCGGCACCACAGCGTCTACTGCTCCCTGGACAGGAGCCAGTTCCACCTGCACACGGTCGAGTTCCTGGGGTTCGTCTTGAACCCCAAAGGGGTGAGGCTGAACAAGAGCATCGTGACCACCATCACGGGGTACCCCATCCCTGGCTCTAAGAAGTCCTTGCGACACCTGATCGAGTTCATCCTCCCCTACCGCCACTTCGTGGACCGCTTCACCATCATCATCGAGCCCTTGGCACGGCAGCTGCTGGGCACCGAGCCCTTCTACTGGGGCGACGAAGAGCAGGAGGCCTTCGAATGCCTGAAGCGGGCCTTCCGCAAGGCCCCCCTCCTGCACCACCCGAAGCCCCAGAACCCGTTCTACTTGGAAACGGGCATCACGCGCACGGCTCTGCACGCCTCCCTCATCCAAGTGGACGACCAGACCGGCAAGAGTGTCTCCTGCGCGTTCTACTCCCGAAACATCTCTCCTATCGAAGTCGACTACTCTCCACTGGAGATGAAGGTCCTTCCAATACGGGCTGCCTTCATGGTGTGGTGCCGCTACCTGGAGAACACCGAGGAGCCCATCATGATCCTTCTTAACACGGAGGATCTCACCTCTCTGAATAATGACAGGCTCACCGTACTTCTCCCGGGGCATTGGGTCTTCTTCTTCTCCCACTTCAACTTTGAAGTCATGGAGCGGCCCGAACAAGATGGTGGCCGGCCTCTGCCTCCGGTGAGGAACCCCGGCCGCAGGCCTTTCCAGGCCCGCGCTGCCACCCGGCCCCGCAGGCAGTTCAACATGGGAGGATCCCCCAGGGATCAGCCCCCAGAATCGGGGGAAGAAGAGGAGACCGAAGATGCCCCTCCCCAGGAGGAGTCAAGCGGGCAGACTCTCCGTCAAAAGTTCCTGGCGTGGGTCCCAGTGGACCAAATACTCAGCAACCTCCTGGCCCATCTCAGCGTGGCCCAGATCAGGTCGGTCATTCTGCACTTCTTCCGAGGCCTGCTCTTCTGGAAGAACACCCTGGCCGTGGCGGCCCTGCTGGTGATGATGAGGGTGAAGCAGCGCCTGCCGCTGCTGCCCGCACCCGCCCTGGCAGTGGCGCAGCTGCCCGCCAGGCGCCTCGTCCTGGACGCCGCCCTCTTCACAAACCGCGGCGTTGCCACGGCCATCACCCAGCTGCTGACCCAGATGCCCCCTTTCAGGGGCACTGATGCCATCCCGGCCGCGCCGGGGGCCCTGCTGCCCCGGGCCTCGCGGGCCCTGCGCCTCCCGCCTGAGTTCTGGATGACGCTGTACCAGCGCTTCGCCGTCGGAGTCGGCCCTGGAGAAGGGCCTCAACCCCTGCTGCTCGGGAGCCACCACCTGGAGCTGCACGTCGTCGGCGGTGATGTCGTCTTGCGAGAAGCCCTGCAAGACGACCTGCAACGTTACCGTCAGTGTGGCCTGCATGACGGCCTGCAAGACACCTCGCAGGACGCGCAGGACGACGACGTGCAGGAGGAAGACGAGCCAGAGGAAGACGTGCCGGAGGACGAGCCGGAGGACGAGGTGCCAGGGGACCAGGCGCAGGGGAACAACGTGCCAGGGGACAACGCGCAAGGGGACCAGGTGCAGGACGCCCCGGGCGCTGACCCCAGCCCCGCCATCCCGGATCAACAGGAGGCCCCAGTCGGAATCCTCAGCTTCCTACACAGCCACTTGCGTGCAGCCCAGGAGCAGCCCAATCGGGCCCAGCAGGACCCGGCGGCCCGGAGCCTGGCCCACTTCCTGGCCATGATCTGCGCGGAGGCGCCCATCCCGGTCCGGGGCAGACAGCCCCGGGAAAGAGCAAGGCTGGAAGAGCTCCCCGAGGACGACGAGGACTCAGGCCAGCACTGAGAAACCACCTTTCCAGCCGAGAGCCCTCCCTCCTTGGCCCCAGACACCCATAGTCTCTCCTCTCAGGCCCCGAGTGCCTACGCCTGCTATGCCTGCTTTGTTCAAACCCAGCGCCGCTCCTGCTGCTCCTGCCGCTCCTGACCCAAGGGGAGCCCACTCCAGAAGGGCAACAATTTCTCCAACTCATCAACCAGCAACGTCATCAGTGCCAACAGACTAGCCAGTCAACAGGAACCCAGAGCTGGCCCAGGGCGACACGATGCCCCGTCCGAGTTCTCCAGGTCCCAGACCCATCATCGGGGCTGAGGCGGACCACAGGAGAAAGCAGTGATGAGCAGAAAATGACCCCATGACCCCAGGCCAGGTGAGAATCAAGCACAGCAGACTCAGCCAAGCAAGCAGATGCCAGAGACCCGCCCCCATGAAGTGGCGGGTGGCCGCTGGGTGCCATCCTGGGACACTGACCTCGGGTGCTCCACTGATTTCTTCTACCTCCAGCACCGGTGCTCCTGCCCCCTGGGCCGCCCCCGCCCCCGCCCCCACCCGCTCGACGTCTCTTCTCCTCTTCGAGCGTGCAGCGGTGCCCCCCCACGCCACCCCTGCCACCCCCTGCAAAGCCGGCCGCCCCCACAGTCTGGTCCAGCCCGCTCCACACTGACTGCCTGGCCCTGACTCTTGCCCCTTACCTGGACAGTGTGCTCCATGGGGCGGCCCGATGTACCAGCACTTACCGGACTCACATCCTCGAGAGGCCCCAGGACTCCCCAGGAGCCAGAGGCTCCCGGCCCCCTCCCAGGACCGGTGGCTCAGGGGCCTCCGAGAGACTGGGCACTCTGAGATCCCCAGCGCACTGGGCCGGGCCGCTGAGAATGTTCCTGCCAGACTGCTGCTTTCTGCCACGGGAAGGAGACCCTTCCCCACACCTTCCCCTCTCACCTTCCCCAACCCCCAATAAAGCAGAATAAAAGATTAGCTGACTTTGTGGTCTGTTCTGAAGGTGGAGAGTGGGCGGTCAAGTGGAGCTGGGGGGAGGAAAGGGGAGGTTGGGGGGGGCTGGGGTCTCCCTTGAAGCAGGCCTGTCTTGGTTGTGGGGACACTGAGAGCTGCCCCTTCTTGAGGGTCCAGGGGAGGGACCCCAGAATTCCAAGTCCAACCTCTGGCCTGGGCCTTCCTCCCACATGAGAATTGAGGGGTGGGCAGGTGGGGCTCGGCCCCTGACCTCAGGATCTGAGAACCGAGGAGCCCCAGGCTTCACACTGGCCTAAAAGTGGCAGAGCAGCTCTTCTGAGAGGGCACCACCCTGAGAGGGGGAAGGGTCCTAAGAGAGCAAGGGCAGCAGAGGGGGTGGCACCGGCCCCCTCAAAGCTCACCTACACCACCACCCCGCACATACTGCCCCAGGGCCCCTGCTGGTCTCGGGCTCCAGCCACCCCCCTAGCAACAGCCTCAGACCTGAAAGGATACCCTTGACCCCACCCCACTCCTGGCATGACCCTGAACTTCAGCACAGCCAGGTGGGCCCTCTCAGTACAGGGGTCTGCCCATGATGGCTACCTCGCGAGATCAACAAACTGACCTCGGGTTCAAAGGTCAGGAGACTGACTTTGCATCCCCCTCACAAGCCTGTCTCTCCCTAAGGAAAGTCTGTCCCCCACCGACCCCAGCTCCTATGCCCTGTGCCCTCCCTGGCCCCCAGGGGTGACTGGCCTTCACCCACCCATACCCCTGTCTGAGGCATCTACCCCTAGTGGCAGCACCAAGAGGTCATGGTCAGGACCTGCTGGTTCACAGCCAGGGGCTCGGCTCTACCTCTGGGCCTGTCCCCACCCCACCCAGTCGCAGGCTGACTGGCTGGCTGGCTGCCCACCCCTCTCCCAGCCTCGGTTTCCTCATCCATCCAAAGGAAGGGCTGGGCACTGGTTCTCTCCACCACCCACGCGTGGACTTCCAGTGCCCCTTCATTCAGGATAAACCTGGGGGAACCAAGGCTCAGAGAGCCTGCTGGTGGCCAAGGAGGAATGGGGAACACACCCAGGACTGGGGCCTCTCCTGGGGTCCTCCATCCTCGCCCCGGGGCCACTCTGCCCACCACCTCCGCCCTGCACGGCTGCGGTCCCAGGGCCCAGGCAGCAGCCCTGCAAACAGTTAACCTCACAGCAGCCCCAGGAGCCAAGGGCGCCACGTCTCTGTCTCTCTGACCGCCCCCTAACAGCAACCCCAAGAGGCCACGGGCAGGCCCCGTGGGTTAAGGTCAGGGGCTGAGCTACAGCCGTCCCAGCATTCCTCTTAGTGGCCCCAACACCGACTCACTGGGTGACCCTGGCTAGGAGCTGTCCTGTTTTCAGGCCTGTTTTCCCGTCGTCAAGTGGGGGATGTGGTGAGAGGGAAGGGGAGCTTCAGGGGCAACAAGACACAATCTCCAAGGGCCCTTGGTTCCTAAAATCCCATCTGTCCCCAGGTGACACTCATCCAGGTCCCTGAATCTCTTGGGGTGAACTCTCTGGGGCAAGAGCCTGGGGTCATAGTAGGGAGGCCACTTGCAGCGCTGGGCCCTGGTTCAGGCCACCCCCCAGGGTTCCTCAAGCCGGCCCCCCAGGGCGACCCTTCGTGCCTGCTTGCTGGGAGCCTGCCCCGGGCCACTGGGAACGGGTGGATGGCCCCTCGAGTCCCTGCGGCCCCGGCCAGTGCTGGTGGAGGGTCAACGGGATGGCCTCTCAGCGAAGGCCAAATGGAGAACTTGTCACCAACAGCCCTGGCCTTCAGTGGGGAGCACCAACACCCACCAGGGTGCCCACGTTTCCACGGTGACACGCACACGCATGTGCACATGGGCACGTGCTCACAGGCAGAGCCTCGGGGCTGCAGCACAGCAGTGGCCACTGTCCCCCACTGCAGAGGCCAGTGGCGCCCTGGCCCCCCCAGACCCCCACCCCAACATAACCACGGGGGGTTTCACCCCCATTCACAGAGAAGACAAGCAGCCCCCCGTCAGGGGGGGTCTGCTGACAAGGCAAAGACGTCGGGTGATGAGATCCCCACCTTCTAAAAGAAGTTAGAAAAGACATATACAAACCTTTTTTCTCCTGAAACAACACAAACAAAGGAGAGAGAGAGAGTTAGTATTAAATGACCTGCTGTGTTATGAAATAATGGCGAACACCGAAAAGCAGAAACTCCTGACAAGCGTGTGCTTGCCCCAACAGCAGGGGACTGGCCCACGCACACGTGTGTGCCCACACCAATGCACGCCGGAACGTACCAGGTCCCACCTCCCCTTTCCCCAGATCCCTGGTGGTCACCAAGCTCTGACACCATTCAAGGGACCAGGGGGGACCCCTGAGCTCCACCCCAGGCGAAGCTGCCCCCTTCTCTCCCACCTGTAGCCCACCATCATGGCTGCCTCCAGGCCTGGGCCTGATTCTGGAACATTCAACAGCGCACACACCCGAGGGCAGCTGATGGTACTCACCCCTCAGATCTGGATTCACCCATCCCTCCTGCAGGCGGCCGAGGGGCCACCTGCCCCCACGTGGCGCCCATGAGAGAGTGCAACAAGAGCTGTGGGAGCTTGGATGCCCACCCCACGGGAGGACGGGGAAAGCTGCCCACAGAGCCCACTGTGCCCCGCCCCCGCAGCTGCCACCCAGGGCCCTGCTGCGGCCCGTGAGCAACACCAGCAGGGGACCTTGGACCCAAACAGCAGCCCTCATCCTGACCCCTGACAGGGTCTTCCAGAACAAACAGAGTATTCGGTTCTGAAATGCCTTCGACCTCAGATTTCACACAGCCGCCCAGCCAACCAAACCCAGGCCTCCGCGGGAGGTCAGTTTAGTTCGACAAACAGACGCAGCCTGAGAAGGGAGGACAGTGGGGTGTGGCCAACCTCGGGGTGCGGGCCCACCAGCCCAGTAGAGGCAGGTAGAGGGGCAGCGCTGGTTCTTCCGACTTCCCAGCAAGCAGTTCCCAAAGAGAGGCGCCGGGCCCCCTCCACCAGGGAGCTGAGGGAGCTTATGGAGTGGGCAGACCGGGCCCCGGCCCCTCCTCTCAGACCCGGGACACCTTGTATCCAAAGTCTGAAGAACCGCGGGTCCTGCGCGTCACACACGGGCCCCTCCTGGAGCGCCCGTCTCTGCCGAAGGGCATCCCTGAGCGGGATAAAGGCCTGTCCTGGGCCGACATCACCCAGGATGAGACCTCCCTTGTCACACGTGTCTTGCTCCAGCCCACTCACCCAACAAATGCACACACCACATACTCCCCCGCCCGCCTGGGCTCGAGCTGCGCCCTCCCCAGGAACGTCTTCCCGACTCCACAACCACCTCCTGATGCTGTGAAGAACAACAGGTGCAAAGGTGGGGGGCAAAGGAGAGGGGATACGGAGGAGGCAGGGCTAGGGAGAGCGGGGATGGGTCGGCAGGCAGGAAACTGGGAGGGAGCCATTGTCCCCCGCCCCAATCCTACTCAACGGCTCCTCCTCTGCCTGCCTCCCACACGTGTGCCTGGGCTGGCTGCAAGGCTGGTTAGTGGGTTAACGATGTCACTAGCACAGGGGCCTGCAAGGGTCACCTCCCACCATCTTCTGAGTGAGTGAAGGACACTGGTCTAGCACCCTTGGGTACCCAGCCCGGGAGGGTTGGACACGAGCAAAACCAGGGAGAGTTTCCAGCTGAGGGAGAGGGACCCTGACTTAGGAATCCTGGGGAAGCTGGGAATGGCTCCAGGTTGGGTTCAAGGAGAGAGGAAGCAGCCGCCTGTGAGGGCCCTCAGCCTCCTGGTCATGAAAGAGCCCTGGGGAGAGGCTAAGGCCCCTCAAGGAGACCCTCCTCCTATGGCAGCGGAAGATCATCCTGCTCTGTTCTGAGCCCTGCCCCCTAGTCCTGGGATCCACGGGCACACGGTCTCCCCGATACCTGCCCTGCTGTCCTGGGAGCTGGGTCCCCTCAGAGCTCTCTCTGCGGAAGCACAGCACAGCCCCATCAGTGGGAGAAGCCCCAGACAGGCCCTGACCCACGTCTGGCCTGCCTGCTCTCAGCCACCAAGTCAGAGGGTGGCCCTGGGCCCGACCCTGGGGAGCGTCCCACTGGGGGCCTAGCTCTGCCCTCCGACGATGGGCTCTCAGAGATGGCCCAGCCCCAGACACCCCCTCCAGGACCTCGGGGAGCTGCAGAGAGCAAGAGAAGAGCATGCTGGGAAGAGGCTGGCAAGGCAGCACAAGCTTGAGAAGGCGCCCCGTGCGGCCAGCGGTGCAGAGGAGGGTCCGGGGCTGCGCTGATTGAAGGGGATGAAGAAAGGCATCATCTAGGCGCTGGGTAACTGGGCATCAACTCCTGGATGAAGCCGTTCTCACCCCCCACTTACGGACGGTGGCCGCGACCCTCCTCCGGGAAGTGCAGTGCAAGCGCAGGGACAGCAGGTGGGACACCTGCTGCTAGCGTTAGAGCAGCAACGGCAAGGGACAGCCAGCCCAGGGTCACGGTCTGCCCCAGGGGACACGTGGTGGGGGAGGGGCTCAATGAGACACACAGCGGGGAGGATTCGGTGGGACACCCCAGGAAGAGACCCCGTGAGGCTTGGTTACGAGGGGTGGAAAAAGAGCCTGATGGGGGATGGGAGTGGGTGCAGCACAAGAGTGGGAGAGGGGCTCAATGTGACACATGAGTGGGGAGGGCCTTGCTTGACACGCAGGTCCGGCAGAGGCTAAGTGTGACACAGGAGTGGGAGGTTCACTGTGACACGTGGGTGGGGAAGAGGCACTATATGACACAGAAGTGAGCAAGGGCCTCAGTATGACATATATGCTAAAGGACTTGGATGACACACTACTGGGGGGGAGCTCAGTGTGACACATGGGTGAGGGAAGGAATCTGTGACATCAGTGGAGGGTCTAGAGTTACACATGGGTGGAGGTTGTACTGTATGTGGCTCATGAATGAGAGGGGAGCTCTCTGACACATGAGTGGGGAGAACCTTACTGTGACATGTGAGTTGGACAGAAGCTGAGTGAGACACATGAGTGGGGAAGAAGTTCAGTGTGACACATGAATGGGGGAAGAGGCTCAGTGTAACACATGAGTGGAGGAAGAGGTTCAGTGTGACACATGAGCAGGGGAAAGAGGTTCAGTGTAACACATGAGTGGGGGAAGAGGTTCAGTGTAACACATGAGTGGGGGAAGAGGCTCAGTGTGACCCATGAGTGGGGGAAGAGGTTCAGTGTAACGCATGAGTGGGGGGAAGGCTCAGTGTGACACATGAATGGGGAGGGACTTGCTGTGACATGCAGGTGGGGCAGAGGCTAAGTGTGACACAGGAGTGGGAGGTTCACCATGACACGTGGGTGGGGAAGAGGCACTATATGACACAGCAGTGAGCAAGGGCCTCAGTATGACATATATGCTAAAGGACTTGGATGACACACTACTGGGGAGGAGCTCAGTGTGACACATGGGTGAGGGAAGGAATCTGTGACATCAGTGGAGGGTCTAGAGTTACACATGGGTGGAGGGTGTGCTGTATGTGGCTCATGAATGAGAGGGGAGCTCTCTGACACATGAGTGGGGAGAACCTTACTGTGACATGTGAGTTGGACAGAAGCTGAGTGAGACACATGAGTGGGGAAGAAGTTCAGTGTGACACATGAATGGGGGAAGAGGCTCAGTGTGACACATGAGTGGGGGAAGAAGTTCAGTGTAACACATGAATGGGGGAAGAGGCTCAGTGTGACACAGGAGTGGGGGAAGAGGTTCAGTGTGACACATGAGTGGGGGAAGAGGTTCAGTGTGACACATGAGTGGGGGAAGAGGCTCAGTGTGACACATGAGTGGGGGAAGAAGTTCAGTGCGACACATGACTGGGGAGTTGCTCAGTGTGACCCATGAGTGAGGGAGGGGTTCAATTGACCCATGAGTGAGGGAGGGGCTCAGTGTGACCCATGATGAGGGAGGGGCTCAGTGTGACACATGAGTGAGGGAGGGGCTCACTGTGACACATGATTAAGGGAGGGGCTCAGTGTGACCCACGAGTGTGGGAGGGGCACAGTGTGACCCATGAGTGAGGGAGGGGCTCACTGTGACCCATGAGTGTGGGAGGAGCTCACTGTGACCCATGAGTGAGGGAGGGGCTCAGTGTGACCCATGCGTGAGGGATGAGCTCAGTGTGACACTGACCCACTAGTGTGCGAGGGGCTCAGTGTGAGGGGCTCAACTGTGACACATGAGTAAGGGAGGGGCCCAGTGTGACAAACTATTAGGGAGGGGCTCAGTGTGACCCATGAGTGAGGGAGGGGCTCAGTGTGACACACGAGTAAGAGTTGGGCTTAGTGTGACACATGGGTGAGTGAGAGGCTGGGTGTTACACACAAGTAAGGGAGGGGCTCAGTGCAACACATGACTGGGGAGTTGCTCAGTGTGACCCATGAGTGAGGGAGGGGCTCACTGTGACACATGATTAAGGGAGGGGCTCAGTGTGACCCACGAGTGTGGGAGGGGATCAGTGTGACCCATGAGTGTGGGAGCGGCTCAGTGTGACCCATGAGTGAGGGAGGAGCTCAGTGTGACCCATCAGTGAGGGAGGGGCTCACTGTGACACATGATTAAGGGAGGGGCTCAGTGTGACCCACGAGTGTGGGAGGGGCTCACTGTGACCCATGAGTGAGGGAGGGGCTCAGTGTGACACATTAGTGAGGAAGGGGCTCAGTGTGACCCATGAGTGAGGGAGGGGCTCAGTGTGACCCATG